>SJYG01000111.1:273675-308086 GCA_006410535.1 Litocranius walleri
TTTTTTTTTTTTAATTTCTTAGTATGTGGTGAACACACTGGGGGCAAAATGCAAGCAAACAAACAAACAAACAAAAACATCTTCAGCTCTTGTAACAATCTTCATTTGATTAATGTTTCATGTTTTACTGTATTGACTTATAATATTTTAAGATTTTCATCTAGATCCATGAGCAAAATTGTTTTATAATTTTTCTTTCTTTTGATGTCCTTTTCATGTTTTGCTGTCTTGTTCATTTTGCCCCAGTGTCTTCAGAAATAGAATTTCAACTATTACTTTTCTCTAGATGAGCTTGTGTGAGATGGCTAATACTGTATTTCAATTTATTCAATACAGAAGAGATATTAAAATTGATTTGCAGAAAAGATATTAGAAGTGATTTACTCAAGTAAGACTTGATATTGCACAAACATTTAAAAATCATCTAGATTAAAACCATAATTTCTATATAGTTTTTTATAATTAATATAGATCATATAATGAACATTTTATTTTGTTTATTATGTATTTTTCTTTTTAAAATTCAAAATCAGATTCTTATAGAAGTAAAGCATTTAGCTTAATATGTTTCAATCATCATTATAGGTTGCAGTTTATATAGACAAGACATCATTTAGTTTTTCTAGTAGATTGAATTGAGGGAGATGATAAAAAGATAACATTTAATCAGTATCCTGTCACAATTTAAACAATAAATCCATAATTATTTCCAGATTATACAAATAGTTTTATTAAGAAAAATATTTCTGTTAAGGAGAGTAAGACTGGAATTGCATTACTTTTGCCCAAAGCTCCTTTTAGATTTTGGATTATTTTATGAATTTTGTATTTATTCTTGTACTATGAGGTGCAAAAATATATGATGATGTTTGTTTTACAAGATTTCCTTCATATATATATTCATTTAAACATGAGTTGAAATTGCATGTAACTTTAAGTTTTCAGACTTAGAGAATATTTATATAAAATAACGAAGTTGCTGAAATGTTAGGAGGGAATGTTAGGTAGTGACAGTTTATCCTGAAGTTTTGTGAGCACATTTTTGTCCTGAATTATATCAAAACGTATAGTATTATACTTTTCACACACACTGTTTTTCAAACAGAATAAGACCATACTATTAATTTATTACTTGTGTGTATAATGGTTTACCTTGGTTACTGCATCTCTCAGTAGAGCATAACTCATTTCCCTGGTTTGAAGTGTAAGTTGTAACATTTTTATTGGAGTGAATGTGCCTCAGATAAAAATAGAGTGTGGTTTTGCTTTTTCTCATGACCTTGTCACTTGAAAAAAAGCATTCCACTTTAACGACATCTAATTTAAAATGCCTATGGAAATGAGTTGAATTTACTGAGATATTTTAAAAAGTAATTACTTAGCAGAGGTTGTTGGAGCATTTGTAGTGTAACAGCCTTCTTCAGGGCAGATATTTGAGACTACTTGAAATGAATTAAGTCTTCTACCATTAATGTTTGATGAGAGACCATAGTGGAAAAGATAGATGCTTATATAATTGACATCCTTAACATTTAGAGCTGAGTACTTAAATGCCAGAAACATAATTCTGAATATAATGTCAGGACTGAACACAATAATATTTAATGATGTAGTATGAAAGGAATGAACAGAAGTCATTTTATATTATTAATGAAATTATTTAAAATAGGCTTAATTGTCTCTATATATCATTAAGTTTTGTTCATATTGTTTCTAAAAATAATTTACCTTAAATATCCAGCTTCTATCAGTCCAGAAATGTCAAACATCCTTCTGTTTCACATGCTTGTAAAATACTTTTATCAAAATATAAAATGCAATTAAACTTCAATAGTTGAATATAATTACAACAGGAACAGTACCAAATCCTGCTTTATACTTTTTTCATTTATTTTAATTGGAGTATAATTACTTTGCAATATTGTGATGGTTTTTGTCACACATCAACATGAATTGGCCATGGATATACATGTATCCCCCAATGGGTATACATGTGTCCTCTCTTCCTGAGTCCCCTTTCCCACTCCTGAGTCCCACTCCCCCACCCACCCTATCCCTCTGGGTTATCCCATAGCACAGACTTTGAGTGCCCTGCTTCATGCATCGAATTCCAATGGTTATCTATTTTGCATATGGTAATATACATGTTTCAGTGCTGTTCTCTCATATCATCCCACCCTCCCATTCTCCCTCTGAGTACAAAAAGTCCATTCTTTACATCTGTCTCCTTTGCTGCCCTGCATGTAGGATCGTCATTATACCATCTTTCCAAATTCCATATATATGTGTTAATATACAGTATTTATGTTTCTCTTTCTGACTTACTTCACTCTGTATAATAGGCTCCAGTTTTATCCACCTCATTAGAACTGACTCAAATGTGTTCCTTTTTATAGCTGAGTAATATTCCATTGTATATATGTACCACAACTTATCCTCTCATCTATCAATGGACATCTAGGTTGCTTACATGTCCTAGCTATTGTAAATAGTGCTGCAATGAACACTGTGGTACATGTGTCTCTTTCACTTTTGATTTTCTTGGGGTGTATGCTCAGCAGTGGGATTGCTGGATCATATGGCAGTTCTATTCCCAGTTGTTTAAGGAATCTCCACACTGGAAGGGGACGACCGAGGATGAGATGGCTGGATGGCATCACGGACTCGATGAACTTGAGTCTGAGTGAACTCCGGGAGATGGTGATGAACAGGGAGGTGTGTGCTTTGATTCATGGGGTTGCAAAGAGTCAGACAAGACTGAGCGACTGAACTGAACTGAACATTGTTCTTTGTAATGGCTGTACTAGTTTGCATTTCCAACAGTGTGAGAGAGTTCCTTTTTCTCTCCACCATCTACAGCATTTATTGTTTGTAGAGTTTTTAATGATGGTCATTCAGACTGATGTGAAATGATACATCGTTGTGGTTTGATTTGCATTTCTCTAATAATAAGTGA
Organism: Litocranius walleri; assembly: GCA_006410535.1. Taxonomy (NCBI): domain Eukaryota; kingdom Metazoa; phylum Chordata; class Mammalia; order Artiodactyla; family Bovidae; genus Litocranius; species Litocranius walleri. Next base: position 276,632 of record SJYG01000111.1, read on the forward strand.
CCCACTCCAGCACTCTTGCCTGGAAAATCCCATGGATGGAGGAGCCTGATAGACTACAGTCCATGGGGTCACAAAGAGTCAGACACGACTGAGCGACTTCACTTTCACTCACTTTCAATAATAAGTGATGTGAGCATCTTTTCATGTGTTTATTATTCATCTGTACTATTTAGTTGATTTTCCTAGTTAAACAGGATGTTTAATAAAGTTAATTTATATAAAGGGACATATTAGTAGGCAATGCAAAAATAAAATGTATATAGTGCTAAAACATTGTTCACACAAGTTATTAAGAAAGTTAATCATTAATTAGCATGGTTGAAAGGTAACTGACTGATGTATAAGTATATTATATACAGTGTTTATATAATTTTTACTAATAATTCAATGGAAATGAGGGGCAAGAGTCACAAGAATAATTAACTTCATTTTAAATTAGAAAACGTTTTGGGGGAGGAAGGACACAGTAGTAGGCATATGCAAAAATAAAATGTATATAGTGCTAAAACATTGTTCACACAAGTTATTAAGAAAGTTAATCATTAATTAGCATGGTTGAAAGGTAACTGACTGATGTATAAGTATATTATATACAGTGTTTATATAATTTTTACTAATAATTCAATGGAAATGAGGGGCAAGAGTCACAAGAATAATTAACTTCATTTTAAATTAGAAAACGTTTTGGGGGAGGATACCTTAGAGAATACTTTTTACTAAATCTTTACAAACTATATATCCAGATCTGTAAGAAACTTGGAGTAGATTATAGTTCAGCTAGTTATTTTACCAAACCTAAAATTCTGCCATTGAAATCTTAATTACTTCCATAAGAACAAAACAAGGCTGCAGCGTGTTAATAAAACTGATGCTTAACCACGCCCATCAAGTTAGGAAGGTCTCTGAAGAGGATTTCTAGATGAGATAGTGAATCATGCTCCCACATGAGACAACAGAGTCAATATTAAGCATTGAATTCTGAGACTATCGTGATAGCAGCATGAGGTGAGGTGAGGTGAGGTGAAGTCACTCAGTCGTGCCCAACTCTTTGTGACCCCGTGGACTGTAACCTACTAGGCTTCTCTGTCCATAGGATTCTCCAGGCAAGAATACTGGAGTGGATTGCCATTTCCTTCTCCAAGGGATCTTCCCGACCCAGGGATCGAACCTGTGTCTCCCACATTGAAGGCAGATGCTTTAACTTCTGAGCCACCAGGGAAGCTCAATAAGCAGCATGAAATAATATCAAATAACATGGACTAATTCTAATTACAGTCATCTTTTCAGTTTCTATCTAGGCTACAAAACAGGTGACCTATCTCTTGAGATTTATTTTCCCTTTCATAGTATCATTATAGTATATTTTATAGTAATGGCTCTCAAGTTGAATTCCCAAGAACATCCCAGGGACCACCAATCAAAACTACTGTCATAGTAATTATTTTTCCTCTTGTATTCCATCATGAGTGTCTGATGAGTTTCTCAAAAGACTTCTGACTAGTGATATTTGCACAGATTTAATGCAAGAAAACATGAATCTCTATCCCAGTTATTAATTGGTCAATTTATTAAGAAATTTGCTAAAATGTAAAGCAATGTCACTCTTTCAGTATCTTTGGAAATTGTAAGTATTCTTTAATAGAATATGCTAAGTATGTAATGGCTTTATTACTGTTATTTTAATTGAATAAATTGTTTCAGAATTAACTTTTAGTATTATAAATTATAACAGATCTAACATGCATAAAGTTCTTTGCACTCTCAATATTTTCTAAGATTATAAAGCATGCCCAAGAACAGATAGTTTGAGGACCATCATTTTATAGCATCTTTTAATGACTGAGTTGTTAATATGGTTATTGCTGTTATTTCAGATATCTTTCCCCCCACTCCTACACCACTGGAGAGCTAGCATTTCTTTATTAGGATATACAGATATTTTCCTCTTACAGAATATATGGATTTCCAAGTTTTTTGAATTTCTAGGAAAACCTACTTTGCAAATATGATTTATTGAAAGTTCTGTTTCTTTAGCTAAATTAGTTAACCATAATTTAATCACTCAAGAAAATGACTCAAGCATAATATGTATACATACCTACTTTATCAAAACAGTTCCCATTGTCAATATAATGGTTTTCAAGATCATATTTTCCCCTTTTTCTGTTAAGCATATTTGCAGCAAGGGATGCTGTTCCCTCATTTTCTCTCCAAAATAGCATGCATTTTCTGAAACAATGTAGCTGCTCAATTATTTGATAAATTAATAAATGTTACATTTCAGAAATGCATGCACTATCTACTATTAATTGTCAGCTATCCTGAATTTGTTTACTTCACTTAAATCAAATTGACATTACTGTCCTAGTCTTTCAAAGGTTATAATTCCCCATCTCCCATACTGCCTCAGTGTATTATCACCCATATGCAGACATTATTTTTCATATTTTTAAATGATTATTTCAAGTTATCTTTGAAATTATTCTCTTTCCTTTTTGCTTTCAAAATGAAGTAAAAACTTTTTCATATTACCTTTCATAGCCTTTTATTACCCGACTGAAATCTAACTCCCCCAAAATGTAATTTTCCAGTGCCCTTTTACTTGTTTTATGTTCTAACTCTAGAGACATGTGTTTTCTGTAACATGTTAATAACTCTGACAATTCACGTTTTTTATACACAATAGTAAAAAGCACTGTTGTTATTTTTTAACAATATAGTTTTATCTAGTTTTTCAAGTTAAATTTTGTAATATACAGTTCATTTTATAATCCTTTTTATCACAGTGATACTATTTTCTAGTATTGCTTAATAGCTATTAAATTATTGCACTTAACTGGACATTAGCTATTTCTGTTCAGTCTAAATGTATACACATTAATGAATTTTACAATAATATGGCTTAAAGATTAATGTTACTACATACATCTTTGCATATTTTTTTAAATTTCTTCTCTTCTGTGTTATATATGTCTACTGGCTTTTGAATCTACAATGAAACAAAAAATGAGGAAGTAAAATAATATATTTATTTTTCATTGAAGTGTTGTAGTTGATATTTAGTTGCTAAGTCATGTCCCACTCTTTTTGACTCATGAACTAGAGCACATCAGGCGTCACTGTTCTTCATTGTCTCCATGAGTTTGCTCAAACTCTTATTCACTGAGTCTGTGATGCCATCCAAATATCTCATCCTCGCCATGCCCTTCTCCTCTTGCCCTCAATCTTTCCCAGCCTCAAGCTCTTTTCTGATAAAGTTTAGTTAACTTACAATATTAGTTTCAGATGTACAACATGGTGAATCAATATGTTTATACATTGGGGAATGATTATCATGATAATTCTAGTTACCATCTTTCAACATACCAAGTTATTACAATATTATTGACTTATTGAATATGCTATTCATTACAGCCTCATGATTTATTTTGTAACTGCGTTTGACCTGTTAATCCTTTTCACCAGTTTTGCCAGTTCGTATAGGCCTTTCCTTGATATACTCCTTTTCCTATTTGGAACCAGTCTGTTGTTCCATGTCCAAATCTAACTGTTGCTTCCTGACCTGCCTATAGGTTTCTCAAGAGGCAGGTGAGGTGGTCTAGTATTCTCATCTCTTTCAAAATTTTCCACAGTTTATTATGATCCACACAGTCAAAAGCTTTGGCATAGTCAATAAAGCAGAAATAGAAGTTTCTCTGAAACCTTGGCTTTTTCGATGATCTAGCAGATGTTGGCAATTTGATCTCTCATTCCTCGGCCTTTTCTAAAACCAGCTTGAACATCTGGAAGTTCACGGTTCATGCACTGCTAAAGCCTGGCTCAGAGAATTTTGAGCATTACTTTACTAGTGTGTGAGATGAGTACAATTGTGCGGTAGTCTGAGAATTCTTTGGCATTGCCTTTCTTTGGGATTGGAATGAAAACTGACCTTTTCCAGTCCTGTGGCCACTGCTGAGTTTTCCAAATTTGCTGGTATACTGAGTGCAACACTTTCACAGCATCATCTTTCAAGATTGGAAATAGCTCAACTAGAATTCTATCACCTCCACTAGCTTTGTTTTTTGGGGCTCCAAAATGACTGCAGATGGTGACTGCAGCCATGAAATTAAAAGACGTTTACTCCTTGGAAGGAAAGTTATGACCAACCTAGATAGCATATTGAAAAGCAGAAACATTACTTTGCCAACAAAGGTCTGTCTAGTTAAGGCTGTGGTTTTTCCTGTGGTCATGTATGGATGTGAGAGTTGGACTGTGAAGAATGCAGAGCACTGAAGAATTGATGCTTTTGAACTGTGGTGTTGGAGAAGACTCTTGAGAGTCCCTTGGACTGCAAGGAGATCCAACAAGTCCATTCTAAAGGACATCAGCCCTGGGTATTCTTTGGAAGGAATGATGCTAAAGCTGAAACTCCAGTACTTTGGCCACCTCTTGCGAAGAGTTAACTTATTGGAAAAGACTCTGATGCTGGGAGGGTTTGGGGGTAGGATGAAAAGGGGATGACAGAGGATGAGATGGCTGGATGGCATCGCTGACTCAGTGGACGTGAGTTTGAGTGAACTCTGGGAGAAGATGATGGACAAGGAGGCCTGGCATGCTGCGATTCATGGGGTCACAGTTAGTCGGACATGACTGAGTGACTGCACTGAACTGATAGGCCTTTCCTCTCTGCTAACTGTCACTTTTTTCTCTGTATCTATGAGTCTGTTATTGTTGTTTATTCATTTGTTTTTTAGATTCCATATATCAATGATTCAAAGGGGTTTTCTCTAGCTTATTACACTTTATCATAATACCCTTTAGGTCCATCCATGCAGTTGCAAATGTCAAGATTTGAATTATGTTTTATGGCTGAGTAATATTTCATTTTGCATATATACAGTACCACATCTTCTTTACTTATGTATCTATCAATAGACACAAGTTGCTTCCATTCCTTGACTAAACAGTTCTGCAATTAACACTGAAGTGCTTATATATTTTTGAATTAGTGTTTTCATTTTCTTTGGATAGATACTCCAGAGTTGAATTGCTGGATTGTATGGCAGTTCTATTTTTCATTTGTTGAAGGATTGCCATAAGTTCAGTTCACTTTAGTCACTCAGTTGTGTCCAACTCTTTGCGATCCCATGAACTGGAGCACGCCAGGTCTACTTAACACTCACCAACACCCACAGCTTGTTCAAACTCATGTTCATTGAGTCGGAGATGCCATCCAACCATCTTATCCTCTGTCACCCCCTTTTCCAACCTTCAGTCTTTCCCAGCATCAGGGTCTTATCTAATGAGTCAGTTCTTTGCATCAGGTGACCAAAGAATTGGAGCTTCATCTTCAGCATCAACCTTTTAATGAATACTCAGGACTGATTACTGTAGTACTGACTGGTTTGATCTCCTTGCAGTCTAAGGGACTCTTAAAAAGTCTTTACCAGCACCACAGTTCAAAAGCATCAATTCTTTGGTGCTCAGCTTTCTTTATGGCCCAACTCTCACATCTACAGATAACTACTGGAAAAACTAAAGCTTTGAATATATGGACTTTTGTCAGTAAAGTAATGTCTGTGCTTTTTAATATGCTGTCTACATTGGCTTCCTGGATAGCTCAGTTGGTAACAAACCCACTTGCAATGCGGAGGAACCCAGTTTGATTCTTAGGTTGGAAAGATACAGTGGAGAAGGGATAGGCTACCCACACCAGTGTTCTTGGGCTTTCCTTGTGTTTAGCTGGTAAAGAATCTGCCAGCAATGTGGGAGACCTGGGTTCAATTCTAGGGTTGGCAAGATACCCCGGATAAGGCAAAAGCTGCCCACTCCAGTATTCTGGCCTGAAGAATTCCATGGACGAGTCCATGGGGGTCCCAAAGAGCTGAACACTACTGAACAACTTTCACTTCCACTTTCATTAACACACTTTTTCTCTTCCCAAACTCCTTCACTTTCACTACTTTTATCATAGCTTTTCTTCCAAGGAGCAAGCTGGTCATTTATGCCTAGATTCAATTCAGTTCAGTCACTCAGTCATGTCCGACTCTTTGTGACACCATGAACCGCAGCACGCCAGGCCTGCCTGTCCATCACCAACTCCAAGAGTCCACCCAAATCCATGTTTATTGAGTCGGTGATGCCATCCAACATTCTCATCTTCTGTCGTCCCCTTCTTCTTCTGCTCTCAATCTTTCCCAGCACCAAGGTCTTTTCAAATGAGCCAGCTCTTCACATAAAGTGGGCAAAATATTGGAGTTTCAGCTTCAACATCAGTTCTTCCAATGAACACAGAGTACTTATCTCCTTTAGGATGGACTGATTGGGTTTCCTTGCAGTCCAAGGGACTCTCAAGGGTCTTCTCCAACACCACATTTCAAAAGCGTCAATTCATCTGCACTCAGTTTTCTTTATAGTCCAACTCTCGCATCCATACATGAACACTGGAAAAACCATAGCCTTCACTAGACGGACCTTTGCTGGCAAAGTAATGTCTCTGCTTTTCAATATGCTATATAGGTTGGTCATAACTTTTCTTCCAAGGAGTAAGTGTCTTTTAATTTTATGGCTGAAATCATTATCTGCAGTGATTTTGGAGCCCCCCCCCAAATAAACTCTGTCATCTTTTTCATTGTTTCCCCCTCTATCTCCCATGAACTTATGGGGCCAGATGCCATGGTCTTCTTTTTCTGAATGTTGTTTTAAGCCAAGTTTTCCTTTATTTATTTATTTTGTATTTTATTTTTTAAATTTTATTTTTACTTTATTCTACTTTAAAATACTGTATTGGTTTTGCCATAAAGTTTTTCACTTTCCTCTTTTACTGTCATGTAGAGGCTCTTTAGTTCTTCTTTGCTTTCTTCCATAAAGGTGGTGTCATCTGCATATCTGAAGTTATTGTTATTCTCCTGGCAGTCTTGATTCCAGCTTGTGCTTCATTCAGTCTGTTATTTAGCATGATAGACTCTGCATACAAGTTAAATAAGCAAGGTTACAATATACAATGTTGATGTACTCCTTTCCCACTTTGGAACCAGTCTGTTATTCCATGTCCAGTTCTAACAGTTGCCTCTTGACCTTCATATAGATTTTTCAGGTGTTAGGTAAGGTGTTCTGGTATTCACATCTCTTGAATTTTTCACAGTTTGTTATGATCCACACAGTCAAAGAAATTAGCATAGTCAATAAAGCAGTAGTAGATGTTTTTCTGGAATTTTCTTGCTTTATCTTTGATCCAAAGGATGTTGGCAGTTTGAGTACTGGTTCCTTTGTCTTTTCTATATCCAACTTGAACATCTGGAAGTTCTCAGTTCAAATACTGTTGAAGCCTGGCTGGAAGAATTTTGAGTGCTATTTTGCTAACATGTGAGAAGAGTGCCATTGTGCAATAGTCTAAATATTCTTTGGCGTTGCCTTTCTTTGGGATTGGAATGAAAAAACTGAGCTTTTCCAATCCTGTGGCCACTGCTGAGTTTTTCAAATTTGCTGGCATATTGAGTGCAGCACTCTAACAGCATCATCTTTTAGGATTCAAAATATTTCAGCTAGAATTCCATCACCTCCACTAGCTTTGTTCTTAGTGATGCCTCATAACGCCCATTTGAATTTGCAGTCTAGGATGTCTGGCTGTAGGTGAGTGATCACACCATCGTGGTTATCTGGGTAATGAAGATCTTTCTTGTATAGTTCTTCTATGTATCCTTGTTACCTTTTCTTAATATCTTCTGCTTCTATTATGCCATGCCATTGCTGTCCTTTATCGTGTCCATCTTTGCATAAAATATTCTTTTGATATCTCTAATTTTCTTGAAGAATCTCTAGTCTTTCTCATTTTATTCTTTTCCTCTGTTTCTTTGCCTTGATCACTTAGGAAGGTTATCTTATCTTTCTTGCTATTCTTTGGAACTCTGCATTCAGATGGATATATTTTTCATTTTCTCCTTTGCATTTAGCTTCTTTTCTTTTATTAGCTACTTGTAAGGCTTCCTCAGACAACCATTTTGCCTTTTTGCATTTCTTTTCCTTGTGGATGGTTTTGATCACTGCCTCCCGTACAATGTTACAAACCTCCATCAATACATCTTCAGACACTATTTATCCGATCTAATCCCTTGAATCTATTTGTCACTTCTGCTGTGTAATCATAAGGGATTTTATTTAGGTCATACCTGAATGGTCTAGTGGTTTCCCCTACTTTCTTTAAGTCTGAATTTTGAAATAAAGAGTTCATGATCTGAGCCACAATCAGCTCCTGGTCTTGTTTTTGCTGACTGTGTAGAGCTTTTCCTCTTTGGCTGCAAAGAATATAATCAATTGGATTTTGGTGTTGACCATCTAGTGATGTCCATGTGTAGACTCATCTCTTGTGTTGTTGAAAGAGGGTGTTTGTTATGACGAGTGAACTGTCCTGGCAGAAATCTGTTAGACTTTTCCCTGCTTCATTTTGTATCCAAGGCCAAATTTGCCTGATACTCCAAGTATCTTTTGACTTCCTACTTTTGCATTCCAGTCTTTGATGTTGAAATGGACTGTGGTTCCATAGTGGCTGCTATGCCACCAATAGTAAAAGATAATTACATTCTATATATATACTCTCCAACATCTATAATTTTTTGTCTTTTGGATGGTAGTCATTCTGGCACATAGGAGGTGAAATCTCATTAGTAGTTTTGATTTGCATTTCCATTATAGTTGAGTGTTGAACATATTTTCATGCGCCTGTTGGCCATCTGTCTTTTTTGAAAAAAATGTCCTTCAAATCCTCTTCCCATTTGTAAATCAGACTTTTTTTAAATAATAATTTGTATGAGTTCTTTACATATATTTTTTATATTGAGCCCTTCCTGATGTATTATTTTTAAAGATCTTCTCCCACTCAGCAGGTTGCCTTGCATTCTGTTGATGATTTCCTTTGCTGCTGCTGTTATTGTTGTTCAGTTAACACATCATGTCTAACTCTTTCTGACCCCATGGACTGAAACATGCCAGAGCTCCCTGTCCTTTACCATCGCTCAGAGTTTTTCCAAGTTCACGTCCATTGAACCGCTGTTGCCATGCAATCATCTTATCCTCCGTCACCCCCTTCTGCCTTCAGTCTTTCCCAGCATCATGGTCTTTTCCATTGTAGAAAAATTTTTTTAGCTTCATTAGGTCCCGTTTGTTGTTGTTGTTGTTTGTTGGCCCTGCCTGAGGAGATGGACCCCAATAAATGTTATAAAGACTCATATCAAAGACTATACAGAGTGTATTTTATTCTATGAGTTTTATAGTTTCAAGTCTTGTTGAGCTCAAGAGCTCAGTTGTGTCCAGCTCTTTGAGATACCATGGCCTGGAGCACACCAAGCATCCCTGTCCTTCACTCTCTCCTGGAATCTGTGGAAACTCATGTCCATTGAGTTGATGATTCCATCCAACCATCTTATCCTCTGTAATCCCCTTCTCCTGCAGCTCTCAGTCTTTCCCAGTATCAGGGTTTTTTCCCAGTGAGTCATTTATTCACATCAGGTAGCCAAAGTATTGGAGCTTCAACTTCAGCATCAGTCCTTCCAATGAATATTCAGAGTTGATTTCCTTTAGGATTGACTGGTTTGATATCCATGCTGCCCAAGGGACTCTCAAGAGTCTTTTCTAGCACCACAATTCAAAAACTTCATCAGCACTCAGCCTTCTTTATGATTCAACTATCACAGCTATGCATGAATACTGGAAAAACCATAGCTTTGACTATGCAGACCTTTGATTGCAAAGTGATGTCTCTGCTTTTTAATATGCTGTCTAGGTTTGTTATAACTTTTTTTTTCCCAAGCAGCAATCTTCAAGTCTTACATAAGTATTTATTCCACTTGAATTTGTTTTATATGTAGTATAAGAATATTTTCCAGTTTCAGACACTACTAAAGCGACTTAGCACATGGTGGATATATAGTAACAGACAATCTCCTAATACATCCCACTGTCCCATTTCCCCCTTGGTAACCATAAGTTTATTTTCTGCATCTGTGCTATATTGCTGCTTTATTCAACTTTATTATTTTTCTAGATAAATTCCACATACAAGTGATATTATATGATATTTGTCACTCTCTTTCTGATTTATTTAACTCTACATGACAAACTCTGGGTCCGTTCATGTTACTGCAAATGGCATTATTTTGTTCCTTGTTGGTGTGGCATAGTCAATAAAGCAGAAATAGATGTTTTTCTGAAACCTTTGCTTTTTCGATGATCCAGTGGATGTTGGCAATTTGATCTCTAGTTCCTCTGCCTTTTCTAACCCCAGCTAAACATCTGGAAGTTAATGGGTCACGTATTGCTGAAGCCTGGCTTGGGGAATTTTGAGCATTAATTTACTAGAGTGTGAGACGACTGCAATTGAGCAGTAATTTGAGCATTCTTTGGCATTGTCTTTCTTCGAGATTGGAATGAAAACTGACATTTTCCAGTCCTGTGGCCACTGCTATGTTTTCCGTATTTGCTGACTTATTGAATGCAACATTTTCATAGCATCATCTTTCAGGATTTGATATAGCTCAACTGGAATTCCATCACTTCCACTAGCTTTGTTCGTAGTGATGCTTCTTAAGGCCCACTTGACGTCACATTCCAGAATTGCTGGCTGTAGGTGAGTGTAAATGATCACACCATTGTGATTATCTGGGTCATGAAGTTTTTTTTGTACAGTTGTTCTGTGTATTCTTGCCACCTTTTCTTAATATCTTCTGCTTCTCTTAGGTCCATAACATTTCTGTCTCTACTGAGCCCATCTTTGCATAAAATATTTCCTTGGTATCTCTAATTTTCTTGAAGAAATCTCTAGTCTTTCCCATTCTATTGTTTTCCTCTATTTCTTTGCAATGATCACTGAAGGTTTTCTTCTCTCTCCTTGCTCTTCTTTGGAACTCTGCGTTCAAATGGGTATGTCTTTCCTTTCTCTTTTGGTTTTCACTTACCTTCTTTTCACAGCTATTTGTAAGGCCTCCTCAGACAGCCATTTTGCTTTTTTGAATTTCTTTTTCTTGGGGATGGTCTTAATTGCGGTCTCCTGTACAATGTCATGAATCTCTGTCCATAGTTCATCAGGCACTCTGCTCTATGCCAAAGCCTTTGACTGTGTGGATCATAAAGTGTGGAAAATTCTGAAGGAGATAGGAATACCAGACCACCTGACCTGCTTCTTCAGAAACCTGTATGGAGATCAGGAAGCAATCGTTAGAATTGGACATGGAACAACAGACTGGTTCCAAATAGGAAAAGGAGTACGTCAAGGGTGTATATTGTCACCCTGCTTATTTAACTTATATGTAGAATACATCATGAGAAATGTTGGGCTGGAGGAAGCACGAGCTGGAATCAAGATTGCTGGGAGAATTATCAATAACCTCAGATATGCAGATGACACCACCCTTAAGGCAGAAAATGAAGAAGAACTGAAGAGCCTCTTGATGAAAGTGAAAGAGGAGAGTGAAAAGGTTGGCTTAAGCTCAACATTCAAAAAACGAAGATCATGGCATCTGGTCCCATCACTTCATGGGAAATAGATGGGGAAACAGTGTCAGACTTTATTTTTTGGGGCTCCAAAATCACTACAGATAGTTACTCCAGCCATGAAACTGAAAGACACTTACTTCTTGGAAGGAAAGTTATGTCCAACCTAGACAGCATATTCAAAAGCAGAGACATTACTTTGCCAACTAAGGTCCATCTAGTCAAGGCTATGACTTTTCCAGTAATCATATGGATGTGAGAGTTGAACTATAAAGAAAGCTAAGTGCTGATTAATTGATGCTTTTGAACTGTGGAGAAGACTCTTGAGAGTCCCTTGGACTTGCAATGAGATCCAACCAGTCCATCCTAAAGAAAATCAGTCCTGGGTGTTCATTGGAAGTACTGATGTTGAAGCTGAAACTCCAATACTTTGGCCACCTGATGTGAAGAGCTGACTCATTTGAAAATACCCTGATGCTAGGAAAGATTGAGGGCAGGAGGAAAAGGGGATGACCAAAGCTGAGATGGTTGGATGGCATCATTGACTCAATGGACATGGGTTTAGGTGGACTCTGGCCGTTGGTGATGGACAGGGAAGCCTGGCGTACTGCAGTTCATGGGGTCACAAAGAGTCAGCTATGACTGAGCAACTGAACTGAACTGTTCCTTTTTATGGCTAATTAATATTTCATTGTATATATGTACCACATTCTCTTTATCAGTTCTTTGCTCAGTAGACATTTATATTGCTTCCATGTCCTGGCTTTTGTAAATGTATGGCACAGTGAACATTGAGATGCATACGTCTTTTCAAATTATGCTTCTCTCTGTATATGTGCCCAGGAATAGGATTGCTGGGTCATATGGTAGTTCTATTTTTAGTTTTAAGAACCTCCATATTCTTACATACCAATTTACATTCTCACCAACAGTGTAGAAGTCCTCCCTTTTTTGCAGACCTTCTCCAGCATTTATTGTTCATAGACTTTTGAAGATGGCTGTTTTGACTGGTGTAAGGTGAAACCTCACAGTAGTTTTGATTTGCATTTATCTAATTAGTGATGCTGAGGTTCTTTTCATGTATTTGTTGGCCATTTCTACGTCTTCTTTTGGGAATAATTTAGGTCTTCCACCTATTAATGTTGGGTTGTTTCTTTGTTTTCTTAATATTGAGCTGCAATAGCTGTTAGCATATTATGGAAATTAATTCCTTTGTTGGTTTATTTGAAAATATTTTCTCCCATTCTGAGTATTGTCTTTCCATTTTGTTTATGTTTATTTTGCTTTCCAAAAGCTTCTAAGTTAAATTAGGTCCCATTTGTTTATTTTTGTATTTATTTTCATTACTCTAGGCAGCTGATTGAAAAAGATCTTGCTGTGATTTGTGTCAAAGAGTATTCTGCCTGTGTTATCTCCTAAGAGATTTCTAATATTTGATATTACATTTAGATCTTTAATCTATTTTGAGTTTATTTTGTGTATATTGTTAAGCAGTGTTCTAATTTCATTCCTTTGCATGTAGCTGTCCAGTTTTCCCAGCACCACTTATTGAAGATACCATCTTTTCTCCATTGTATAGTCTTGCCTCCTTCTTCATAGATTAGTTGGCCATAGGTGCTTGGGTTTATCTATCCAATGATAAGTGAGGTATTAAAATCCACTACTGTTATTATATTACTTTCAGTTTCTCCTTTACTGTCTGCTAGTTTTATATTTAGGTGCTTCTATGTTGTGCACATAAATATTTTAGTCTCATCTTGGGTTTATCCCTTTATCATTATATAATGTACTATTTTGTGGTTGGTTACAGTCTTGTTATAAAGTCTATTTTCTTTGTTATGAGTATTGCTACTCTAGCATTCTTTCTGCTTCCATTTGCATGGCTATCTTTTTCAATAATTTCATCCTGAGTCTTTGTGTATCTTTAGATCTAAAGTGGGTATCTTTTAAGCAGCATATAGTTATTTTTTCTTTCTCTCTCTTTTATTTAATTACATTCAGCCATACTATTCTTTAGACTTACACTTTTATCCTTTTTATATTAAAGTTATTACCAATAGGTATGTACTTATTATTGTTTTGTTCATTGTTTTCTGATTTTTTTTTAATGTCTTCTCTGTTCCCCTCTTCTTGTATTATCTTCTTTTGTGCTCTGATTTACTTTATTGTTATATTTGGTATCCTTTCTTTTTATTTTTTGAGAATTTATTATAAGTTTTTGCTTTGGTTATAATAAAGTTCATACACATCAACCTGTATATATAGCAGTTTATTTTAAGCTTATATTCACTTAAGTTCAAATACATTCTAAAAGCACTACATTTTTACTGTTTCCCTCCATATGTTGTTTCTGATAATGTATTTTACATCTTTCAACTTTGTGTATCCCTTAACTATTTATTGCAATTATAGTTGATTTTATAAATTTTTTCTTTTAACTTTCATAACAATTTTTAAATGACTGATTCACTTCCTTTACTATATATTTGCCTGTATTGCAGAATTTTTTCATCTTATATTTTTTTTTATGTCTGATTATAGCCTTTACTATTCAACTTAAGAAAGGTTCTTTAACATTTCTTGTAATTTTGGTTTCATGATGAATTCTTTAGCTTTTGCTTATCTGGGAAACCCTATCTCTCCTTCAATTATGAGTGATAACTTTTCTGGGTAGAGTATTCTTGGTTGTATCATTTTGTTTTGTTTTGTAATTGTTTTCCTTTCAGCACTTTAAATATATTATGCCACTGCTTTCTGGCCTGAAAACTCAGCTTATAGCCTTATGGAGGTTATTTTGTGAGTTTTCTTTTCTTTTCTTTCTTTTTGACTTGCTGACTTAAATTTCTTTCTTTGAAATGTTGTCATCTTAAGTATGACATATCTTGGAGTGAATCTCTTTGAATTTTTTTTTTTGAGGGGGAGGGGTTTCCTCCCTGTGCTTCCTGGGCCTGGTATCTGTTTTCTTCCCCAAGTTAAGGATATTTCAGCCATTTTTTCTTCAAATAATTTTCTGTCTCTCTTCACCTTCTAGAATCTCTAAAATGAAAATGTTAGTGTGCCTATAGAATTCCAGAGGTCACTTATACTATATTTTTTTTAGTTTATTTTAATTCTGCTATTATGATTGGGTGATTTCCACAAGTTTGTCTTTTAGATCACTTTTGCATTCTTCTGTATTACTTAATCTGCTTATTACCTAGCATGTAATTTTAACTTTAACTATCAGTCTTCAGACCTGATAGGTTTATATATATACATTTTTTTTTCTAGCTCCTTACTGAAATTCTCACTGTGTTCCTTCATTCTGCAGAGTTCAATGAATATTTTTATGACCTTTACCTTGGACTCTTTATAAGATAAATTATGCTGGGAGGGATTGAGGGCAGGAGGAAAAGGGAATGACAGAGGATGAGATGGCTGGATGGCATCACCAACTAGATGGACGTGAGTTTGAGTGAACTCCAGGAGTTGGTGATGGACAGGGAGGCCTGGCATGCTGCAATTCATGGAGTTTCAAAGAGTTGGGCACGACTGAGTGAACTGAACTGAACTTGTTTCATTATTGTTCTTTTCTGATATTTTATCTTATCTCATTTGGAGGATATTTACCTCCTCATTTTATTTGACTTTCTGTGTTCTTTTTCTATAAATTAGGCAAAACAATTAACTCTCTTGATCTTGAAAGCAATGACCTTATGTAGGAATGTTTCCTATGTAGACTTTAGTTGTTGGATAGCTTTGGAAGGTGAACTGGGCCTGGAACAGAAACAACCTGGAGTGTCCTGGAGTATGCTGAACTGGGGCTGCCTTGGCTAGATGACTGAATCTGGAGTTTGTATAGGCCAAGTTATTCTTGGGGTGCACTGGGCCACTGTGAAGTTGCCTTGGGGTGGCTGGAACTAGAGTGGACCTCATCAGAGGCTTGCTGGAGTGCCAGATGCCTCTGGGCTGGGACTCAGAGTAAGTAAGATTTTATGTATAGACTTGGTTTCCTATAGTCCTCTGGCTCTCCTGGACCATAAATCCCATTGGTTTTCAAATGCAGATGTTTTATGAGCTGAGTTTCCTGTTGTAGATCTCCAGGGCTAAGTTACCCAGTATGAAGCTCAAGCCCCTTACTGCTTAGGGAGGACTGCCATGTCTGCGATAACCCTTGCTGAATGTAGTCATGACACATGGGCCTTGGATCCAGATTAGACTGAGTCTCTGTCCATCGTTTCCTCAATGTATTTGTTTCTTTATATCTTTAATTATAGAAGAGATGTTTCTCTAGTCTTCAGGCTATTCTCAGAGAGAGTTGATCGATATATAGTTGTACTTTGATATGTTTCTGGGAGGAGGTGATCTCAGGATCTATTTTGCCATCTTGATCTCAACTCATGTCATATTTTAATTTCTTATTACTGCCATTTTTTTTTAATTTAATGAAAGTGAAGTTTTTAAGTACCTTTAATATAACTTCGATATTTAAGTAATTTCTAGGTTTATTTTAATTTTACTCTTTTATACAATACAATTTTGTTATCCTGGACTTATTGATTAAATTATTAGGTATTAGTACGGAAGTAGTTTAAAGATCACCAGTACATATACCGAATGAGAAACCGAGTCGTCATTTCTTAGGTGGACGTCACGTCCTCGACGTTCTCTGGACCCAAACTAGGGACCCAGTACTTCTAGGGGACCTCTTCCTTTTCCGTTAGGTGAAGTCATAAGAACGGACCTCTTAGGTTACCTGTCTCCTCAGATCACCCGAAGTCAGGTTCCCGAGAGTTCCTCAACCTCTGTTGTCTTCACTGTATCGTTCGTGAGTGCCGATAATGACTGTTTATCGAAGTTACAATCGGACTACAACGGTCCACTACAATCACCATTTCTTGGGTGGACGACTACGTCCTTTACATTCTTTACGTCCAGGTTAGGGACCCAGTCTTTCTAGGGGACCACTTCCTGTACCGTTGGGTAAGATCATAGAACGGACCTTTTAGGTTACCTGTAACCTTTCACCGTCCGATGTCAGGTACCCCAGTGTCTCTCAGTCTGTACTGACTTCGTTGAATTGTCCGTTCGTGTAAATAGAGTTTCTTCTCTCATTTGCCTCACAAGATATCTCTAAAATCTTTTATATCAACCAGACACATTAAATGTAGGTAAAAGTTTAAGACTCAGATCTTGAGTCAGTATTCCAGGTTGGACTGGTACATCTGTATAAGACTTCATACCTTTTACATCAAAAGGACATATAAATCCCCTTTTATCAAAAGACTCAATTGATGTAACAAAGACAACCTAAATTCATAGATTCATTCCGACCGTAAACTCTTTTCGAAACTTATCGTTATATTTTATAATAAATAACCCTATTTTGTGACTTGAATTTATCATTCGATAATGTTCAATGTAGTCTAATTGTCTCCTGTGACTATATAAAAGGCATTTATTCTAAAATAAGGTATGACATTACGAAATTGTAAGGAGGAAGGATGAGATCCAAACTTCACGTCTTTATTGTAGTTAAAAATTTTCGGATCTGGTTCTTCTAAGTCAATGATAATAGACGTTTCTGTCTCTGTCAAATTACAATTGAACTCTGATCAATTATATGGTATTTAATAAACAAGTTATTCTGAAATTTAAAAATTAGGTAAAGACTCCTCTAAGGTCTGACTGTATCATCGTCCTCACTTAATAGTGAAAAGTTGACTTTTAAGTTTACGACTACTTTTAAGTATCGTCTTAAAATTCGATTACTTAGAACCTGTCAATTGAACAGATTCTTAACTCTGAGGTTTATACTATTACTTTTACATATAGAATCACTGTATTAACACAAAAATCCTTAGTAGAAACTGTATTTTAATTGTGAAATATGTATGTCACATTTACGATTAAAATAATCCCACAAATGTGTATAATGTTACGACGTATTATGTATAACCCTATACAAAAATCAAAAGAGAACCCTTACAGTGTACAAGTTATTTATCTGGACGAAAAGAGACAGAGAGTGGTAGAGTGAGAAAAAGGAAAATAGGAGAACGGAAGAAAGAAAGGACGGTGAACAAGAAAGATAACCGAAATTCTCAACCTGATATTTCTTTCGACTCGTATCTTCTTAGGATGCTTTTCAACTGTGGTGTTGGAGAAGACTCTTGAGAGTCCCTTGGACTGCAAGAAGATCCAACCAGTCCATCCTAAAGGAGATCAGTCCTGAATATTCATTGGAAGAACTGATGTTGAAGCTGAGACTCCAATACTTTGGCCACCTGATGTGAAGAGCTGACTCATTTGAAAAGACCTTGTGCTGGGAAAGATTGAGGGCAGGAGGAGAAGGGGACAACAGAGGATGAGATGGCGGATGGCATCACCGATTCAATGGACATGAGTTTGGGTAAACTATGGGAGTTGGTGATGGACAGGGAGGTCTGGCGAGCTGCAGTTCATGGGGTTGCAAAGAGTCACACATGAATGAGCTACTGAACTGAACTGAACTCTCTTTCCTGAGAGAGTAGCTAATCTTTGTCCCTATAATACTTCTCTTCTTTCACACTTAGGGTTACTGATCAACACATTTAATTGTGGGTTTAACTTTTGTTTTGACAGCACAGTGATTAAGTGATGACTTTGAATAGTGTTGACATCATTAAATAGTTAAGTAGTTAGAAAACTGAAAATAAATTAATCTATTCTGCTAATTATTTATAACGCTTGACAGCTCTGATCAAACATATGTTACCCTTTTCTAAGATAAGGAGCTTAGCAGAATTTTTTTACCAAAACAGTTTGGAGATATCCAATCAAATAAAGTTATCATGGGACAAGTGAAATATTCTCAGAGCTTTCAATACTTTGTTATATAGTTTGAAATATAGAAGGTGCATAGTTTGTCCTCACCAAAAAATATTTTGTGTGTATATCTTTCATAGTCAAGAAACTAAATGTAAATATTTCAAGACTATTATAATGAGAAAGAAATATGCCTTAGCCTAACCTCTATAGAATTGACTTTCAAACTTTAGAATGTATAAAAGTCACCTGGTATCTTCTTAAAATGTGAATTCCAATTCAGTAATTTGGGGCAACACTGAAATTCTTCATCTATCCAACTCCTAGGAGATGCTTATGTTGAGTTATGTGGCCCAACATTTAATTAGTAAGACTTTATCCTATTTTCAGAAGTATCTTTCTAATTCATGCTCACATACAAATGAGCTCATTGTCTCTAATTTTTTTAAAATGTGTCCATACTAATTACAAGGAAAATTCAATTACATACATTTTCTTCACTCCTTTTTCCATAGAGCTTCTCACAATGCTAGATAGAAGCTCTTTGCTGTTTCCTTCATTTTTAATTAGCAAACACTGGTTCATTCTTCCAGAAGGAGCTCATATGCCTATAAATACCATAATGCCACCAGACAATGTAGCCACTGCATTTTTCATTCTCTGCATGATAAATTTGAACATTTGTTTGATTATATGTTCTAAGTATCAGATACTTTATAGTAGTTTTTGTCCTTGTTTAAAGGCATTTAATGATTGTTTCAAAATACGAGGAAAATAAGGGACAAAAATCTAAACAGTTTTAGAAAATTGGGGAGGGAGAAAGAGGAAAAATAATTTAAAAAATGAATAGGAGTTAGTGACTTAAAAAATATCAGGAGGATTGGAAGATTGTTCTAGACTGAGAAAACAGTAAAAATTTAAAATTTTCAATTAGGAAAGTACTTGGAATATTTAATGGACTAAGTAGTTTTAGCTGTGCACCTTGAGTGTATAGTGGTGGGGTAGTAGATTAACAAATGAGATTGAGATAGTTGGTGATGGCAAATGGACAAATTGTGCAGCCTTCTTTCCACCATCTTAACAGGTGTGGATTTTGCCTATGTTTTGAATGAGAAGCAAAAGAAAAATTTTATGCAGGATATAACTATGGGATTTATATTAATATTAGAAAAATACTGTTCTACCAGTAGTATGAGTTATGAAATAACAGGAAGGTTATAGTATACTTATTTGAGTATCTATCAAGTCCTGTTCATGGTTTCACATGTGGTTCATACAATATTTGTCAGTATTATTCTCTGATTTCAGTTGCAGTAAGTGCAAAGACAATAAATATTTAACATCAGCATGTTCAAACTCTCTATTTCACTCTCAGTAAGAATTAAGCCTTTTGAATTTAAATTCAGTATTTTATACTATTATTTCCTAATATTGTCTTACTACATTTTTCTATGGTACAGTAAAAAATTTTATCATTCACAACTAGAATATTCTCCATTTAGAGGAAGAAAAGTGTTTAGAAGTACAGAGAATATATTACTTTAGTGCATTTTTAAAGGCATTATGGTTTTCACAGAATTTGTGTGTCAAATCAGTGATCAAATGACAGGCAAGTAATGAAGTACAGTGATTATAATAAATGCAGATAAATGTAAAGCAGAATGTGTGTGTGTGTGTGTGTGTTAGTCATTCAGTCACATCTGACTCTTTGTGGCTCCATGGACTGTAGCCAGCCAGGCTCCTCTGTCCATGGAATTCTCCAGGCAAGAATACTGGAATGGGTTGCCATTCCCTTCTGCAGGAGACCCTCCCAACCCAGGGATCGAATCTGGAACTCCTGTATTACAGGCAGATTCTTTACTGTCTGAGGCACTAAGGAAGACAATAAAACCAAAATATCACAGTAATTAATGAATAAAGAGTTTTTGATAAATGTAACCTGAAAGTAATCTTACATATCAGATTATCTTTAGAAAGGTGCAAAATAAAATATTTATTCACCACCTGATTGGTTTCAGTTGACTTTGCTAGTCACTAACTCATGTCTTACTCTTGCTACCCCATGGACTGTAGCCAGCTAGACTCCTCTGTCCATGGGATTCTCCAAACAAGAATTCTGGAATGGGTTGCCATTTCCTTCTCCAGGATATCTTCCTGACCCAGGGATCAAACCCAGGTCTCATGAATTGCAGGCAGATTCTTACCAACTGAACTATGAATTACCTTAGTAGATTATTTTAAATGAATCAGTTTGAATTCATAATTTAAATGTTTATAGCAGTAATGGGATATTAAATAATAGTGAATATAAATAATGTGTGCTGAATATAAAGAATCATAAATGTATTTCTTTAATGATATTGATATAACTTTATGCTTGAGTATTATTAGGGCAGCCAGGAAGGTTTTGTATTACAACAAACTATGTGAATGTTATTGGTTGTAGTACAGTTTGAATATGTCAGTGTGGTTCAGCTGAAATCCAAAATACAATATTCTTTGCTAAGCAGTGACATAAACGTGGGGGACTTAGAGCCCTTTAAAAATAAAGAGGGAAAAATAAAGACTCTTTTCTCCATTGCACATAGCAAGTCTCTTTCAGAGGCTTTAGGTCCAGCAATATAAGTCTATCAGAATTTCAGCCAGTGTGGACCACATATTGCTAGTCATTCTTCATTCTCTTAATTTGCACCAGCATAGAAAGGTTAAATTTTGTTATGCTGCATTATTCTATATAGTACTAGAAATTTTAACAACTTTTTTGAGGGATTTTTAACTTAGGGGCAGTGGGTTAGTAACATGGAATTACATGCACAGACTTCTAATTAAACATAAAAAAATTAATACATGCTTCCTTCTGAATTTCACTTTAAGGGACAAAGAGAATAAAGAAGACAATAGATGATGAGGGTTCAAGTGAAATTATAAGAATCAGCATGTCACCTGGGAGAGC
This sequence comes from Litocranius walleri, assembly GCA_006410535.1. Classification (NCBI taxonomy): domain Eukaryota; kingdom Metazoa; phylum Chordata; class Mammalia; order Artiodactyla; family Bovidae; genus Litocranius; species Litocranius walleri. The sequence continues at coordinate 297,834 of SJYG01000111.1, forward strand.
AGAAAGAACTGAAACCTAAATGCTGGGCACAGTAAACATCTTGTGACTCAAGACATTTATCTTATAGAGATCCAGTCAGGATTACAAACTATGAGTTTAAATCATCTCAGGAATCAGGGTAAGGTGTCAAACTGACATAGGCAAACCCATACAGGAATAGATTAGAATCGAAATTGGATCTTCGCTTCAGCATCAGTCCTTCCAATGAGTATTCAGGGTTAATTTTCTTGACAATTGACTGGTTTGATCTCCTTACTGTCCAAGGGATTCTCCAGAGTCTTCCTAAGCATCAAATTCAAAAGCATCAATTCTTCATCACTCACATAGCTTTATGGTCCAACTGTCACATCCATATATGACTACTGGAAAAACTATAGATTTGACTAGACGGACTTTGGCAGCAAAGTGATGACTCTGCTTTCTAATACACCACCTAGGTTTGTCATAACTCTTCTTCCTGTTTAGTTCAGTTCGGTCACTCAGTCATGTCTGACTCTTTGTAACCTTGTGGACTGCAGTACACCAGGCTTCACTGTCCATTACCAACACCCAGAGCTTACCCAAACTCTTGTCCATTGAATTGGTGATGCTATCCTACTATCTCATCTTCTGTCACTCCTTTCTCCTCCTTCCTTCAATCTTTCCCAGCATCAGGGTCTTTTACAATGAGTCAGTTCTTTGGCCAACCGATGAGGTGGCCAAAGTATTGGAGTTCCAGCTTTAGCATCAGTCCTTCCAGTGAATATTAAAGACTGATTTTCTTTAGGATGGACTGGTTGGATCTTCTTGCAGTCCAAGGGACTCTCAAGAGTCTTCTCCAACACCACAGTTCAAAAGCAGCAATTCTTTGGTGCTCAGCTTTCTTTATAGTCCAACTCTCACATCCATACATGACTACTGGAAAAACCATAGCTTTGACTAGATGGACCTTTGTTAGCAAAGTAATGTTTCTGCTTTTTAATATGCTGTCTAGGTTGGTCATAACTTTCCTTCCAAAAAGCAAGTGTATTTTAGTTTCATGGCTGCAGTCACCATCTGCAGTGATTTTGGAGTGCAAAAATATAAATTATGTCACTATTTCCATTGTTTCCCCATCTATTTGCCATGAAGTGATAGGATTGATGGCAGGAGGATAAGGGGATGACAGAGGATGAGATGGCTGGATGGCATCACTGACTCAATAGATGTGAGTCTGAATGAACTCTGGGAGTTGGTGATGGACAGGGAGGCTTGGCATACTACAATTCATGGGGTTGCAAAGAGTTGGACACAACTGAGTGACTGAACTGAACTGAACTGATAGGACTAGATCCCATAATGTTCATTTTTTGAATGTAAGTTTCAAGCTAGAGTTTCACCTTCCTCTTTGACCTTCATCAAGAGGCTCTTTGGTTTCTTGCAATTTCTGCCATTAGGCTGGTGTCAACTGCATGTCTGAGATTATTGCTATTTCTCCTGGCAATATGATTTCAGCTTGTACTTCATCCAGCCCTGGATTCTGCATAATGTATTCTGTATATAAGTTAAATAAGCAGATGACAATATACAGCCTTGATGTTCTCCTTTCCCAATTTTGAACCAATCTGTTTTTTTTCCATGTCCAGTTTTAACTGCTGCTTCTTGGCCTGCATAAAGGTTTCTCAGGGGGTGGGTAAGGTGGTCTAGTAGTCACATTTGTTGAAAATTTTTCCACAGTTTGTAGTGATTCAAACAAAGGCTTTAGTGTAGTTAGTGAAACAGCAGTAGATGTTTGTTTGTTTGTTTTTTCTCTCTCTCTCTCGAATTCAGTTACTTTTTCTATGATCCAGTGTTGGCAATCTGATCTCTCGTTCCTCTGCCTTTTCTAAATCCAGCTTGTACATCTGGAAGTTCTTGATTACTGAAGCCTAGCCTGAGGGATTTTGTGCATTATCTTGCTAGCATGTGAAATGAGTGTAATTGTATTAGTTTGAACATGTTTTGGCATAGGTCTTCTTTGAGATTGAAATGAAAACTTTTTCCCAGTCTTATGGCCTCTGCTGAGTTTTCCAAATTTGCTGGCATATTGAGTGTATCACTTTCACAGCATCATCTTATAAGATTTGAAATAGGTCAGCTGGAATTCCATCACTTCCACTAGTTTTATTCTTAGTGATGCTTCCTAAAGACCACTTGACTTCACACTCCAGGATATCTGGCTCTACATGAATGACTACACCATCACGGTTATTTGAGTCATTAAGACCTTTTTTTATACAGTTGCTTCTGTTTGTTCTTGCCGCCTCTCCTTTATTGTGCTCATCTTTGCATGAAATGTTCCCTTGATATCTCTAATTTTCTTAAAGAATCTCTAGTCTTTTCCATTCTCTTGTTTTCTTCTTCTTCTTTTTTTTTTTTTTTTTTTTTGATCACTGAAGAAGGCATTCTTAGTCTCCTTGGTAATGTTTAGAATTCTGCCTTCAAATGGGTATATTTTTCCTTTTCTCCTTTGCCTTTTCACTTATCTTCTTTTCTCAGTTTGTAAGGCTTCCTCAATCATTTTGCCTTTTTGCATTTCTTTTTCCTAGGGATGGTTTTGATTACTGCCTCCTATACAAAGTTATGAACCTCTACCCATAGTTCTTCAGGCACTTAATCAGATCTGATCTCTTGAATTTACTTGTTACTTCCAAAGTATAATTGTAAGGAACTTGACTTACATCATACATAAGTGGTGTAGTGGTTTTCCCTACTTTCTTCAATTCAAGCTGAATTTTGGAATAAAGAGTTGTTGATCTAAGCCAGAGTCCACTTCAGGTCTTGCTATATAGAGCTTCTCCATCTTTGGCTGCAAAGAATATACTCTTTTTTATTTCTTTATTTATCATCTGGTGATGTTCATGTGTAGAGTCATCTGTTGTACTGCTGAGAAGAGGATGTTTTCTATGACCAGTGTATTGTCCTGCCAAAGCTATGTTTACCTTTGCTCTGCTTCATTTTGCACTTCAAGGCCAAACTTATCTGTTTCTCCAGGTATCTTTTAACTTCTTACTTTGCATTCATTAGGAGAACCACATAGGTATGTATATGTATATATTATAGAAAAATATTTATACAAATGATACTATGTCTAAAGAAACAGACATGCTCATGTATATGATTAATGTCAAATAAGAAGTATTTGCATAAGGGAGATTTTAAGGGCATTACATTAGAATATTTAATAGTACAGCATATTTAATCACTACAAGTATGTAAATTGGTCATAAGAACCTATCAGTTACAAATGTTTTCTAACTTTTTATTAGCAATATATAGCTTAAGTCCTGGTGAGAGTGTGTCCTATGCTTTTTCATTCTATAAACTGAAATTTGGAGTCATTTAAGCCATCATTCCTCAACTTACTTGCTGTGTGTACTTGCATAAATTCACTTAACTATTCTGTGCCTCAGATTTCTTTTCTGTACTATAAAGATAAGCTCTATGTCACAGAGTTCTTGAGGCTCAAATGAGTTAATGTACTTAAGACATGAAAGATGTTAAATAGGGATGGTTGTTGCTATTGCATGCATACAAGAGAAAGAAAGAAAATTCTACTAGCTTTATTTATATCCCTTTTATCATAGTACTAGAACATATATTTGAAATCATATTCATTTTCTCAGGAATATGTAAAGGAGCATTGTGTCTTTTGATGAATAATTAGAAAGAAGAGATTAATGTTGAGGTAGAATGCCTTTAGTAGTCAGAATAAGGAGACAGGTTTGTCCTTGGCCAATGATATTCTTTATAGTAGACACCACTTTTTACATCTGTTATTTCTTTCACATATAAATTCATTTTAAAATCATATATATATATATATATATATATAGTTAAGTTGTATATTCATAAAATTATTTTATTATTGAATACCATAGGTGATAAGTGTAAATCACACATTACAATTAAGTTTAAAATTGGCACTGATATACCAGCTACACAGATAAACACATCAAAATTTACATTTGGACTACTGTGTTTTTGAAATCACATATACTCTCTTCATGGTGGTGGTAGTTTAGTCACTAAGTCGTGTCCAACTCTTGTGATCCCATTGACTGTAGTCTGCCAGGCTCCTCTATTCATGAGATTCTCTAGGCAAGAATACTGGAGTGAGTTGCCATTTCCTTCTCCAGGGTATCTTCCCCAAACAGCTGTCTACCACTCCTTTGTTTTTTTTTAATCTTTCTCCCACCCTCACCCTGGCACTTTTTTTTCTCTCTCTCACATATACACATACATATGCTGGTTGGTTTTATATGGTTTTTAAATCATAAATGGAACTATACTATCTACATACTTTGGGAGCTTTAATTTTTGCTCAATAGTGTATATGTGAAATTCATATATGTAGTTTCTATCCAGGTGTTTTATTTTCATTATACATGGTATACTATAGTATTCATAAGAATTTATCTCTTTTGAATGATGCTTTACCATTTTTACTATAACATTGCTCAGTGTAACATTATTATGTATGTTGTCTAGTACACTTGTACGAGAGTATCATACCCTATACACATGTACAGAGTAGTGTTTTTCAGTCTGAGTCCCAGCACTGCAGATGGTCATAAAGTTGGTAGAGAGGATTATGTTCTACATTGGTGAATGTAATGAGGTGAATTAGAAAGGAATAGAAAAAAGTAAACAATACATTAGTTTCATTGTTCATCTCATATTGTGGTGGTAAATATTACTTCATTAGACTTTTGTTTATACATACAAATATTGTGGGAAATATTTGTTTTCATATACATGAACACAAATTCTTATAAGCATGTATGTGTTTATAATGTTACAATATTAAATAAATTTCTTACTATAATTCACCATAAATTAAAAAAAAAAACACAAAAAAACAAAACAGCTCTAGTGTACATACCCAGAAGTAATATTGCTGAGTAATAGAATATAGATATTTTTAAATTTACTATAATGCAAAAATAGTATTTGAAAATTGTCTTTTTGCTTTTTTTGTTCTATAAGTATCGCAAAAGATGCATTTGAAGAAATGATCATGAAAGTGTTAGTCACTCAGCTGTGTCTGACTCTTTGGGACACCATGGACTGGAGCCTACCAGGCTCGTTTGTCCATGGAATTCTCCAGGCAAGAATATTGGAATGGGTAGCCATTCCTTTCTCCAGGGGATCTTACTGACTCAAGGATGGAACCCAGGTCCCTGCATTGCAGGAGGATCCTTTACTGTCTGTGTAACCAGGGAAACCCATAGAAGGTCACGATTAAGAAGAATTGTTTTAGTGTCAGGAGGTTCATTCTATAGGAGAGAGTTAATTTTCAGCTGAACTGATAAACTCTCTTATCTCTGGGAATGCCAGTATGTATAGCTTTGACTCTTGGCCAAGATAAAAGAGGAATTCATTTATGACATGGTATTTAAAGTGTGAAATTTACTTGGCTACACCCATGGTCAATTTATTCACTGATGGTTTTCAAAAGGCAAAACAGATTTTAAAATTATAGTTACATTTCTTTTACATTAACGAATTTATGGGCAGATAAGAGGGGTTACTTCTTTAAAGAAGATGTTGATGTATGGCAAAACCAATTCAATATTGTAATTAGCCTCCAATTAAAATACATAAATTTAAATTAAAAAATAAAGAAGAGTCATTCTATAGGATAATTTATCTTTCAGTGTTTATTTTCTTTACAGTTTTGATGGTGTATTTTTTTCTAGTTACTCAGTCATATCTCACTCTTTGCAACCTTGTGGATTGTAGCCTGCCAGGCTCCTCTGTCCATGGCATTCTCCTGGCCAGAATACTGGAGCAGCTAGGTGACCCCTTCTCCAGGGAATCTTCCCAACCCAATGACTGAACCCAGGTCTCCTGCACTGCAGGCAGATTTTTTACCCCCTCAGCCACCAGGGAAGCTCAGCCTAGATATAGCAATGTCCTCTTCCTGGGTTCAGCTGATTATTTGATCTTAAGTGCTATTAATTTTGCATGTGATTTTTCTTTTTTCTGAGTCAAAGTATTTTCCAAGAGCTTAGCATGGCAATCTGCCATTTTATTTTCTAACAGAAAATTTAAGATGATCAACAAAGAACATAGATGCAGTTTTTGTGATGTCTTCACCTTTGTCTTGAGCAGTGTGTTCCCATAAGGTGTCATTTAAGGGAACTCTGAAATGGATGCTTATTTCCTCCTATTTATCAGACTGAATTTTTGATCAAACAGTTTTGAAGAAAAACCCTCATATAAAGCTAATGAAATGAATTGTCCTATTTTTATACTAACTGTATATCCATCTATGGTCAAACTTTTATTCACATATATATATATATATATATATATGATATTTTGGAGAAGGCAATGGCACCCCACTCCAGTACTCTTGCCTGGAAAATCCCATGGACAGAGGAGCCTGGTAGGCTGCAGTCTATGGGGTCGCTACTAGTCGGACACGACTGAGCAACTTCACTTTCACTTTTCACTTTCATGCATTGGAGAAGGAAATGGCAACCCACTCTGGTGTTCTTGCCTGGAGAATCCCAGGGACGGGGAAGCCTGGTGGGCCGCCATCTATTGGTTCGCACAGAGTCGGACATGACTGAAGCGACTTAGCAGCAGCATATGATATTTTGGTAATTGATCCTTCTTGCTTTTTCTACCAAGTATTCAAATGTCCAAGATCTACAAATGAATAAACTAAACTCATAGGGATTAAGAAATACTGGACTAGTAGTTCATAAAGCAGTTCTGATTACTTCAATAAACTTTACTATTTTCTGACCTTAATGAAATTATGCAAATATGATCTCAAGCAAGATTGCAAATTAAGGAACCAGCGATTTTTTTTTTTTCATTTCTTCCAACCACAGTATATTATGATAAAGTTCAATGAGTGGAATATCTTTAGGAATGGCCAGTGTGTGAAAGATAAAAGGATTTGGTGAAAGTGGAAAAGATGTGCAAGGAAAAGCAAACTTGAGATCTGAGGAAGCAGTATGCCAATCTGAATTTGCAACAGAATAGAGTCTGGAGGGTTTAAATATGAATGTTAGCTATCCCATATTTGCATTAAGTCATGAGTATCTAGGATAAATAATTATATAATTTCCCCATTCCTTAGTGGTCTCTCCATGCCAATCATTACTTATTTCAGTTTTTGAAATTTTTGATTCTAATGCACATAGATGGATTATATTGTTTATTATAAATTCTTCAGAGTAAATACTGAAGTTCTAAATTTTTCTTGATAGAATCTTGTCTAGAATCTTTTCCAAACTTCAATTATTTAGTGCTATTCTCACAATAACCTTGAAGTTCTTTGAAAGTCTTGTGACTACCAGTATCCAAATGAAGAGAAGAAACAAAATACAAATAATCAGGCATTAAAATTCTTAACCCTATTGCATCTGATCTATAAGTTCCTTCATCAGTACAAGGCAAATTAAGAAGGTAATACCAAGGGGAATAAAAGGAAAAAAGTAAAAGACTTAGGGTTGCTTTAGCATACAGGAAACTGCACTCATCAAAATTAGGGCCTGATAGTACAGTCTTCAGAACTCTGAAGACAGATCTTATAGCATTTCTGTTATGATCCATCCTGGATATGGCAATAAGATTTGCCAAAATTCTCCAAGCCAGGCTTCCACAGTACATGAACCATGGAATTCCAGATGTTCAAGCTGGATTCAAGAAAGGCATAGCAATGAGAGATCAAAATATCAACATCTGCTGGATCATCGAAAAACAAAGAGGGTTCCAGAAAAACATCTACTTTTCTTTTTTGACTATGCCAAAACCTTTGACTATATGGATCACAATAAACTGTGGAAAATTCTGAAAGAGATGGGAATACCAGACCACCTGACCTGTCTCCTGAGAAATCTGTATGCAGGTAAAGAAGCAACAGTTAGAACTGGACATGGGACAATAGACTGGTTCCAAATCAAGAAAGGAATACATCAAGGCTGTATATTGTCACCTTATTTAACTTACATGTGGAGTACATCATGAGAAATGCTGGACTGAATGAAGCACAAGTTGGAATCAAGATTGCTGAGAGAAATATCAATAGCCTCAGATATGCAGATGATACCACCCATATGGCAGAAAGTGAGTAGGAACTGAAGAGTCTCTTGATGAAAGTGAAAGAGGAGAGTGAAAAAGTTGGCTTAAAACTCAACATTCAGAAAACTAAGATCATGGCATCAGGTTCCATAACTTCAAAGCAAATAGATGGTGAAACAATGGAAACATTGAGAGACTATTTCTTTGGGCTCCAAAATCACTGCAGATGGTGATTGCAGCCATGAAATTCAAAGATGCTTGCTCCTTGGGAAGGATGCTATGACCAACCTAGACAGGACATTAGAAACCAGAGACATTATTTTTCAACAAAGATCCATCTAATCAAATCTGTGGTTTTTCCAGTAGTCATGTATGGATGTGAGAGTTGAACTCTAAAGAAAGCCAAGCACCAAATAATTGATGCTTTTGAACTGTGGTGTTGGAAATAACTCTTGAGAGTCCCTTGGACTGCAAGAAGATCCAACCAGTCAATCCTAAAGGAAATCAGTCCTGGGTGTTCATTGGAAAGACTGATGCTGAGGCTGAAACTACAATAATTGGCGACCTGATGCAAAGAACTGACTCACTGGAAACCCCCTGTTGCTGGGATACACTGAAGGCAGGAGAAGGGGACAACAGAGGATGAGATGGTTAGATAACATCATCGACATGATGGACATAAGTATGAGTATGCTCTGGGGAATTGGTGCTGGACAGGTAAGACTGGCATGCTGCAGTCCATGGATTCACAAAGAATCAGACACGACTGAGTGACTGAACTGATCCTCCTAGAAATGATCTCAGGGTGGGCATTAGAAGATAAATTCTTGATCTGATTTATATCATTTAAATCTGTGGGAACTTTCTTTTAAAAATGCCAGACTTGAAGACTCTAAAGAAGCTTTTCTAATTTGAGAGAGAATGAAGAGAGACATTGATTTTACAAAAAAATTTAAAACGTTCAGTTTCAATTGGTTTAAGAAATAGTTGATTAAAAATGTTTTTCCATTTCTCCAAAAAAGACATACAGATGGCTAACAAACACATGAAAAGATGCTCAACATCACTCATTATCAGAGAAATGCATATCAAAACCACAATGAGGTACCATTTCATGCCAGTCAGAATGGCTGCGATCCAAGAGTCTACAAGCAATAACTGCTGGAGAGGGTTTGGAGAAAAGGGAACCCTCTTACAGTGTTGTTGGGAATGCAAACTAGTACAGTTACTATGGAGAACAGTGTGGAGATTCCTTAAAAAACTGGAAATAGAACTGCCTTATGACCCAGCAATCCCACTGCTGGGCATACACACTAAGGAAACCAGAATTGAAAGAGTCACATGTACCCCAATGTTCATTGCAGCACTGTTTATAATAGCCAGGACATGGAAGCAACCTAGATGTCCATCAGCATATGAATGGATAAGAAAGCTGTGGTACATATACACAATGGAGTATTACTCAGCCATTAAAAAGAATGCATTTGTATCAGTTCTAGTGAGGTGGATGAAACTGGAACCTATTATACAAACTGAAGTAAGCCAGAAAGAAAAATACCAATACAGTATACAAATGCATATATATGGAATTTAGAAAGATGGTAACAATAACCCTGTATGCGAGACAGCAGAAGAGACACAGATGTATAGAATAGTCTTTTGGACTCTGTGGGAGAGGGAGAGGGTAGGATGATTTGGAAGAATGACATTGAAACATGTATAATATCATATATGAAATGAATCGTCCATCCAGGTTCCATGCATGATCCTGGATGCTTGGGGCTGGTGCACTGAGATGACCCAGAGGGAGGGTACGGGGAGGAAGGAGGGAGGGGGCTTCAGGATGGGAAACACATGTATACCTGTGGTGGATTTATGTTGATGTATGGCAAAACCAATACAATATTTTAAAGGAGGAAAAAAAAAAGTTTTTCCAAATGGGAGGAATCATTCTTACAAATTAGAAGTTTTGGTCAATTTGGGATAATGAAGATGACTGGAAAGGAATAATTAGGCAAGGTCATTCATAAGAAGAAATGAGAAGCAACAGTGGCAGAGACTAAGTAGAAAAATTTCAGTGTATCTTTCATGTATTACTGACAAGATTTTAAGTTTTTGATGGTTTTTTTTTTGAGTATATGGGAGCTGTGTTCATTGTCTGCTAACTTTCTAAATGAAGCCTATGCTTCCATGTCTTTTTAATTATAGAGTGG
>SJYG01000111.1:308265-383723 GCA_006410535.1 Litocranius walleri
CATGTCTTTTTAATTAAAGAGTGGAATGACAGAACTTTGTTAAAAAAAAAAAAAGAAGGATAAGAAGAAGAGGAAATTAAACTGTTAAATTTAGCATTTCTTATTGAGATATCCTGAGGCATGTCCCAATGTGATCAAATACAAATCTATTAAAACATTTATTTATGTGATACTGTAATACTTGTGATATTAAATATTTTAGATATTTCCATACTTAAGGAAAATATGCTCAGAAAATTATCAACACTTATAAATACATTTAAGAGATAAAAGGGCAGAGTTTCTCATGATTTGTTTTCCTTTCAAGGGCAATAATAATGGAAATGGTATAAGAAACAAAGATTGAGATATTTTTTAAAATTAAGTTCAATTGCTCATGTATCTGCCTTTAAATAAAACATTTCTAATCTCAGATAGGTATTTTGAATACTAGAATTCATTTTACTTTAGCATTTATTGTTTTTACTTTATTATTATTATTTAAATTTATTTATTTTAATTGGAGGCTAATTATTTTACAATATTGTCTTGGATTTGCCATACATCACCATGAATCTGCCACGGGTGTACTTTAATATTCACAAGTAATGTCTTCCCTAAAGCCTCTAAATTCTAATACTCCCAAAATAATGTAATAGAGAAATAATATATATTCTTTTAATGAAATAAAGAAAGTACTGAGGAAAGGAAAATATATAGTAATACAAAGTCATGCATCATGGAAATATAAAAATACATGTATATTTACTTAATTTGTTGAAACTAGAATGTCTTATGATTTTGAACTCAGACTTCAAAAGTAGTGCACAGCTCTGGGAAATGACTCATAATTTTTATTCTAACATATTCATGCATGTTTTTGAAACACTTGATCTTTATATCATTTCTTTGCTTTCAAGCCATTTTTTTCCTAATTATCAAAGCAAAATCAGTAATGCACTAACAACATTAATTTCTATGTAGGCTATACATTTATACATTATACATTAGCACAAAGTTTCAATATGCATTTACCTTGCAAAACTACATTTCTTTGGACATTCTTTGCCTAAAAATTCTTCCTTACTCTCTCTCAAAATTATTTCAGAGAATATTGAAAATACAGAATATAAACATGATAACACTGACCCCAAAATATTTTAAAACATTCTTCTCTTTGATTTGTAATTACCTAGAAATAAGTATTCTTTCTAAATATATATTTATTACTGGCACAGTATGAGGAAAGAATCCACCTTCAGTACAAGAGTCCTGGATTTGATTCCTGGGTTGAGAAGATCCCCTGGAGAAGGGAAAGACTACCCACTCCAGTATTCTGGTCTGGAAAATTCCATGGACTATAGAATTGCAAAGAATTGGACACAACTGAGCGACTTTCACTTTCAGTGATAGGAAAAGCAAGACATGAGTCACACAGATATTGCCAACGTCAGTTAATCTCTTCAGTCTCTGTTGTTTTTTTATCTGGTTTGTTAGAAGATTTTTACTAATTTGATTCACTTATTTCTGGTAAACTATTTGCACTTGATTTATGGCATGTTAAATCTCTCAGTTTTTCTCCTACTTTAAGAACTAAAGCTTTCTCCATCTTTTGCTGATGTGTTTTTCCAGTGGTCATGTATGGATGTGAGAGTTGGACTCTGAAGAAGGCTGAGCGCTGAAGAATTGTTGCTTTTTAACTGTGGTGTTGGAGAAGACTCTTGAGAGTCCATTGGACTGCAAGGAGATCCAATCAGTCCATTCTGAAGGAGATCAACCATGGGATTACTTTGGAGGAATGATGTTAAAGCTGAAACTTCAGTACTTTGGCCACCTCATGCAAAGAGTTGACTCACTGGAAAAGACTATGATGCTGGGAGGGACTGAGGGCAGGAGAAGAAGGGGACGACCAAGGATGAGATGACTGGATGGCGTCACGGACTCGATGGATGTGAGTCTGAGTGAACTCCAGGAGTTGGTGATGGACAGGGAGGCCTAGTGTGCTGTGATTCATGGGGTTTCAAAGAGTTGGACATAATTGAGCAACTGAACTGTACTGAACTGAGACAGACATTGAAATGCTCCAAGTATCAGTCCTTGGACCATGTTTTCTTTTTTATTTATTCTCACCTTCTAGATAATGTTGATCACTTTCATGTGACAACTGCCATAACTCTGATCCAGACTTCTTGAAAATCTTGATTTGTCTGTTTCAATGTGTGATAGACTTATCAAGATTAATATATTAATACCTAAATTTTACTTTTTTATCACTGTTTCTTCCACATTCCTCCTCTAATAACTAAACATTAATGCTGTGAAAATGCTGCACTTAATATGCCAGCAAATTTGGAAAACTCAGCAGTGCCCACAGGACTGGAAAAGGTCAGTTTTCATTCCAATTCCAAAGAAAGGCAATGCCAAAGAATGCTCAAACTACCGCACAATTGCATTCATCTCATGTTAGTAAAGTAATGCTTAAAATTCTCCAAGCCAGGCTTCAGCAATACATGAACCGTGAACTCCCTGATGTTCAAGTTGGTTTTAGAAAAGGCAGAGGAACCAGAGATCAAATTGCCAACATCTGCTGGATTATCGAAAAAAAACAAGAGAGTTCCAGAAAAACATCTATTTCTGCTTTATTGACTATGACAAAGCCTTTGACTGTGTGGATCACAATAAACTGTGGAAAATTCTGAAACTGTGGAAAATTCTGAAAGAGATGGGAACATCAGACCACCTAACCTGCCTCTTGAGAAATCTGTATGCAGGCCAGGAAGCAACAGTTAAAACTGGACATGGAACAACAGACTGGTTCCAAATAGGAAGATAATTACGTCAAGGCTGTATATTGTCACCCTGCTTATTTAACTTCTATGCAGAGTACATCATGAGGAACACTGGACTGGAAGAAACACAAGCTGGAATCAAGATTGCCGGGATAAATATCAATAAGCTCAGATATGCAGATGACACCACCCTTATGGCAGAAAGTGAAGAACTAAAAAGCCTCTTGATGAAAGTGAAAGAGGATAGTGAAAAAGTTGGCTTTAAGCTCAACATTCAGAAACCGAAGATCATGACATCTGGTCCCATCACTTCATGGGAAATAGATAAACAGTTGAAACAGTGTCAGACTTTATTTATTTATTTATTTTTTTGTACTCCAAAATCACTGCAGATGGTGACTGCAGCCATGAAATTAAAGACGCTTACTCCTTGGAAGAAAAGTTATGACCAACCTAGGAAGTATTTTCAAAAGCAGAGACATCACTTTGCCGACTAAGGTCTGTCTAGTCAAGGCTATGGTTTTCCCTGTGGTCATGTATGGATATGAGAGTTGGACTGTGAAGAAGGTTGTGCACCAAAGAATTAATGCTTTTGAACTGTGGTGTTGGAGAAGATTCTTGAGAATCTCTTGGACTGCAAGGAAATCCAACTAGTCAATTCTGAAGGAGATCAGCCCCGGGATTTCTTTGGAAGAAATGATGCTAAAGCTGAAACTCCAGTACTTTGGCGATTTCATGGGAAGAGGTGACTCACCGGAAAAGACTTTGATGCTGGGAAGGATTGGGGGCAGGAGGAGAAGGGGATGACTGAGGATGAAATGGTTGGATGGCATCATGGACTCAATGGCTGTGAGTCTGAGTGAACTCTGGGAGATGGAGATGGACAGGGAGCCTGGTGTGATGCGATTCATAGGGTCGCAAAGAGTCGGACATGACTGAGCGACTGAACTGAACTGAACTGAACACTGTCCATCTAGTTTTTCATTGGAAAAATGCACTGGAATTCTCCTCAACTATTCTGTTCCTTTCACTACCCATATTCCATTATTTATCAGTCATTCTTGTGGGATCTGTTTTATTTTATGATTTTATTATTTTTAACCTGACCTCTCACTATCTGTACCTGGTTCAAGACATTGATTTTTTTTATTAATTTTTATTGGTGTATAATTATTTTACAGTGTTGTTTTACAACTTTACAACAAAGTGAATCATCATATATATTTTATAATATATATTAACTATAAATATATATTACATATAGAATGATTACACATATGTGATTATTATGTATATATTATATAATATGTGTGTGTGTTTGTGTGTATATATTTTCTTATATTTCCTTCCTATTGGATCACCACAGAGCATTGAGTGTAGAGTTCCCTGTGCTGTACAGTAGATTTTCATTAGTTATCTATTTTATACCTAGTAGCATATATATCGAAGAAGGCAATGGCACCCCACTCCAGCACTCTTCCCTGGCATATCCCATGGATGGAGGAGCTTGTTGGGCTCCCATCTATAGGGTCACACAAAGTCAGACATGACTGAAGAGACTTAGCAGCAACAGCAGCTATATATTTAAATCCCAATCTCCCAATTAATCCCAACCACCTCCTCCCCATACTGCTATCCGTAAGTTTGTTTTCTAGATGTTAGACTCTATATCTGCTTTGCAAATAAGTTCATCTCTATCATTTTTTTTAAATTCTACATTAAGCAATATTATATGATATTTGTTTTTCTCTTTGACTAAAATTTACTCCATATAACAGTCTCTAGGTCTGTCCACATCTCTACAAATGGTACTATTTTATTATTTTTATGTCTGAGTAATATTTCACTGTATATATGTACCACATCTTCTTCATTCATTCCTGTGTTGATGGATATGTAGTTTACTTACAAGTCTTGTCTATTGTAAATAGTACTGTAATGAAGATTAGCACGCATGTATATTTTCAAATCATGGTTTTCTCCAGGTATATGCCCAGGAGTGAGTCACAGGGTGGTTCTGTTCTTAGTTTTGGATACTGCTATCCATAGTGGTTGTACCAATATACCTTCCTACTGAGAGTATGAAAAGGAAAGTAAAAGTGAAGTTGCTCAGTCGTGTCCGACTCTTTGAAACACTGTGGACTGTAGCCTACCAGACTTCTCTGTCCAAGAGATTCTCTAAGCAAGAATACTGGAGTGGGTTACCATTTCCTTCTCCAGGGGATCTTCCTGACCCAGGGATCGAACACAGGTCTCCTGCATTGGAGGCAGACACTTTAACCTCTGAGCCACCAGGGTAGGAGGGTTATATTCCTCAAAATCCTCTCCAGTATTTTTTGTAGGCTTCTTGATGATGGCTCAGATCATAAACTCCTTATTGCCAACTTCAGACTTGAATTGAAGAAAGTGAGGAAAACCACTAGATCATTCAGGTATGATCTAAATCAAATCCCTTATGACTATACATTGGAAGTGAGAAATAGATTTAAGGGACTATATCTGATAGACAGAGTGCCTGATGAACTATGGACAGAGGTTTGCGACATTGTACAGGAGACAGGAAGCAAGACCATCCCCAAGAAAAAGAAATGCAAAAAGGCAAAATGGCTGTCTGAGGAGGCCTTACAAATAACTGTGAAAACAGGAAAAGTGAAAAGTAAAGGAGAAAAGGAAAGATATACCCACTTGAATGCAGAGTTCCACAGAATAGCAAGGAGAGATAAGAAAGTCTTCTTCAGTGATCAATGCAAAGAAATAGAGGAAAACGACAGAATGAGAAAGACTAGAGATTTCTTTAAGAAAATTAGAGATACCAAGGGAACACTTCATGCAAAGATGGGCCCAATAAAGGACAGAAACTGTATGGACATAACAGAAGCAGAAGATATTAAGAAGAGGTGGCAAGAATACACAGAAGATCTGTACAGAAAAGATCTTCACACAATCGAGATAGTAACGAAAGTGTGATAACTCCAACTCACCTAGAGCCAGACATCTTGGAATATGAAGTCAGGTGGGCCTTAGGAAGCATCACTATGAACAAAGCTAGTGGAGGTGATGGAATTCCAGTTGTACTACTTCAAATCCTAAAAGATAATGCTGTGAAAGTGTTGCACTCGATGTGCCAGCAAATTTGGAAAACTCAGCAGGGGCCAGAGGACTGGAAAATGTCAGTTTTCATTCCAATCCCAAAGAAAGGCAATGCCAAAGAATGCTCAAACTACCACACAATTACACTCATCTCACACCCTAGCAAATGAATGCTGAAAATTCTCCAAGCCAGGCTTCAGTAATATGTGAACTGTGAACCTCCAGATGTTCAAGCTCATTTTAGAAAAGGAAGAGGAACCAAAGATCAAATTGTAAACATCTGCTGGATCATCAAAAAAGCAAGAGGGTTCCAGAAAACACTCCTCCTTATTGACTATGCTAAAGCCTTTGACTGTGTGGATCACAATAAACTGTGGAAAATTCTGAAAGAGATGGGAATGCTAGACCACCTGACCTGAATCTTGAAAAACCTGTATACAGGTCAGGAAGCAACAGTTAGATTTGGACATGGAACAATAGACTGGTTCCAAATAGGAAAATGAGTACATCAAGGCTGTATATTTTCACCCTACTTATTTAAGTTATATGAAGTGTACATCATGAGAAACCCTGGGCTGGAGGAAGCACGAGCTGTAATCAAGATTGCCAGCAGAAATATCAATAACCTCAGATATGCAGATGACACCACCCTTATAGCAGAAGTGAAGAACTAAAGAGCTTTTTGATAAAAGTGAAAGAGGAGAGTGGAAAAGTTGGCTTAAATCTCAACATTCAGAAAACGAAGATGATGGCATCTGGTCCCATCACTTCATGGCAAATAGATGGGGAAACAATGGAAACAGTTGCTGACTTTATTTTTGAGGGCTCCAGAATCACTGCAGATGGTGGTTGCAGCCATGAAATTCAAAGACACTCTCTGGAAGGAAATTTATGACCAACCTAGACAGCATATTAAAAAGCAGAGACATTATTTTGCCTACAAAGGTCCATCTAGTCAATTCTATGGTTTTTCCAGTAGTCATGTATGAATGTGAGAGTTGGATTATAAAGAAAGCTGAGCACTAAGAATTTATGGTTTTGAACTGTGGTATTGGCGAAGACTCTTGAGAGTCCCTTGGACTTAAGGAGATCCAATCAGTCAGGAGATCAGTCCTGGGTGTTCATTGGAAGGACTGATGTTGAAGCTCAAACTCTTATACTCTGGCAACCTGATGTGAAGAACTGACTCATTGAAAATACCCAGATGTTAGGAAAGATTGAGGGCAGGAGGAAAAGGGGCCAGCAGAGAATGAGATGGTTAGATGGCATCATTGACTCAATGGACATGGGTTTGGGTGGACTCCAGGAGGTGATGGATAGGGAGGCCTGGCAAACTGTGATTCATGGGGTCGCAAAGAGTCAGGCACGACTGAGTGACTGAACTGAGCTGATTATGGCCATTCTGATTGGTGTGAGGTGATGTCTTATTATAGTTTTGATATACATTTCTCTAATAAGTGGTGAGTCTGAGCATCTTTGCATATGTTTGTTCACCATATATATGTCTTCTTTGGAGAAATGTCTATGCAGGTCTTATACCCTTTTTTCCATTGAATTATTTTTTTTCTTATATTAAGCTATATGATATTTTTATGTGTTTTGGAGATTAAGCTCTTGTCAGTTGCTTTGCTTGCAAATTTTTTCTTTCATTCTGAATGTTGCCTTTTCATTTTGCTTATGGTTTCATCTTTGTGCAAAAACTTTTAAATTTAGTTAAATCCCATTTGTTTATATTTGTTTTATTTTCATTTCTCTTGGAGATGGGTCAATAAAGATCTAACTGTGATTTATGTCAAAGTATGTTCTGAGTATGTTTTCCTCTAAAAGCTTTACAGTGTTGACTTACACTTAGGTCTTTAATGCATTTTGAGTTGTTTTTGTGTGTGGTGTTCAAGAGTGTTCTAAGGGCATTTTTTTTTTAATGAGTTTTCCCAGCACCATTTATTGAAGAGATAATCTTTTCTCCATTGTATATTCTTGCCTCCTTTGTTTTAAATTAGGTGACCATAAGTGTATAAGTGTATGGGTTTATCTCTGGGCTTTCTATCCTGATCCATTGAACTATTTTTCTTTTATTCTTTTTTTTTTTTTGGTGCATGTGTGCTGATATCATACTGTATTAATTACTGTAGTTTTATAGTATAGTCTGAAGTCAGATATCCTGATTCCTCAAGCTCCATTTTTTTTCTTTCTCAAGATATCTGAAGTCTTTGGCTATTTTAAGTCTTTTGTGTTTTGTTTTTGAGTAAGATAGATGACCTGGATGACCCTTTAAGTTCACACTTAATCCAACCTAATGAAGATAATGTCACATACTGGTGGAAAGACTGGTGGCACATTTGAGGCCATATTTCCCAATCAGACCATCCTGATTTGAGCAGACACAGCAAAGAACAGAACCCTGGCCAAATTTTCTTGACCAACTCCAATAAAGTTTCTGGTGACCCATATTGTTTTCTTGGCTGCAGGGATGCACATGACTCAAGTCACTGAATTTTATAACCTGAATTACTGTTCTTCTCACTGTAAAGCCTTACCCTTTGCTTCGTACTTCCAATTTTTCCCAACACAGAAGATAGCTTTATCCTTTTAAAATATATTGCTGTGTCTCTAGTATTATTAATATCTCCATCTGCTCTGACACTCATATACTTTTTTCTAGACATCACTATGTATAGAAAACTAGACACTTTTATATTCTTTGAACATTCTTAAAAGCATCCTATCTCAAGACTTTGATTAGCTCTTTTCTTATCATGGAAATCTCCCTTCCCTCAATTTTAAATAATTTGTTAATTTCTTTCAGATTTCAAATACAATTTCTCCTTATTAATCAATTATCCCTGACTAAACTTAAAAACAGAATAAGAAATGGCAACTCATTCCAGTAATCTTGCCTGAAAAATTCCATGGACAGAGGAACCTGGCATGCTATAGTCCACAGGGTTGCAAAAGAGCAGGACACAAGTGAGCACAGATGCACAAACTTAAAAATAGTAAACCCAACCCCTTTAGGTACTCTCTATATCTTTACACTACTTTATTCATCTGTAGTATTTATTGACATATTTATTTAGTTGTAGGTTCACAATAAACGTTTCATGGATAAATGACACTGTAAAACAGCATCTATTTTAGTACTCCTGTAGATTTAGGTTTTATCCTTCTTTTCTAGTTCTTGTAGCAGTTGTGTAGAGAGTCTTGTAGCATGTGTAAAAAACATTCAGATTCATTATTTTTTTGAATGTCATTATAATCCTAAAGGAGATATAATGAATATTACTTTCATGGTGTTGTATTAATATGGGACAAAGAAATTAATGATTTTTCATAGTTTATTTATGGAGTAAATATTTAAATGACTTTTACCTGCTATGTTTTTACAATACCTAATTCCTTTATTCCTCTAAGAATCACAATTATCAATTTTTTTTGTCAAATTCCAAGAAACTTGGGGCTGTAACTGTGTATGCTGTTTCCCAGGACCCCACTATATTGAATAATTATTTATCTCCCTTATTCTTTTGTTGTGACCCACAATTTATATCTCTAAGACCTTGAATTTTAAAGTCCTATCTTTATTATAAAAGTGACTTATAAAACATATACGTTCAGGAAATGTGACAGAACCTGAAAGATAGAATTTTGTCCATTATTTTACAGATTATAATCAGTTTTAAATGAGAGACACATAAATAACTCATTTTATAATTATGGGAAGCTTTCAAATGAGTTGAAACTTTATCTTGTATGAAAATTAATGTTATTGCACTTATAAAATCATGAATACCTATTATAAGAAATTGAAGCAATTCAGAAGAATTAAAAACCCATGAAAAATACCTAAAACCCAACACCTATGAGAAAAAAAAATGTTTTAAACATTATCCTAGCTGATTATCTGCATATACTTACAGAAAAAGATGAGTAGAATAGTGCTTAGAAATTTTTGCATAAAAAAACTAAACAGTCATACATGTTTTCAAATGGAATATATATTGAAATCAACAGAAAAAGAATAAAAATTATAAGAACAAGAATAAAAATTATAGTCCACCTTATTTCAAAAACATTCCTTCACCAATGCAAATATTGTGAACTGAAAAATCACTGGGCTTCTCGATAGCTAAGTTGTTAAAGAATCAGCATGTAGTGCAAAAGACCCTGGTTGGATTCCTGGACTGAAAAGGTCTTCTGGAGAAGAGGTAAGCTACCCACTCTAGTATTCTTGGGCTTCTCTGGTGGCTCAGCTGGTGAAGAATTTGTCTGCAATGCAGGAGACCTGGATTCTATCCCAGGGTTTGAAAGATCCCCTGGAGAAGGGAAAGGCTATCCACTAGAGTATTCTGGCCTGGAGAATTCCATGGGCTGTATAGTCCATGGGTTCACAAAGAGTCAGATGTGATTGAGTGGCTTTCACTTCCTTTCAGATCATCCTTGGTCATGTTAAATGAAAATAATTTAATTGTGGTCATTATGGTTTTTCAGAACAAGTTTCCATTTTATTTAATACTAGTTAATTTTTGCCTATTGAACACCATATTAGCACTTTCATAATTTTCTTTACAGTGTCTTCCTCCTTCAGCTACTTTGTTAATAACATTTTTTTACATCATGCTACCAGAATTTACATTTTGTTTTGTAATTATACCTCACTTTAAAAATAATATTTATTTCAATATATTTGGTACTCCCTACCACTCCTTTTACCATGATTTATCTGTTATAAGAATAGTTATGTTGATTCTTCTCTTCATTAGGTAGAGTTCACTGTTAAGAATAATTGTTTTGTTTACATAGAACTTTTTCTTTGATTCATTCCTGAATGGAAACGCTTCCTTTTCTTATATTAATAACTGAATAGCCACTTACTTTATAACGTTTATGCATTTTTTTTTCTTTGTCCTCTGACACTATTTGTTGTTCAGATATTCCTTTATGGTAACCATTTCATTCTCAGTATAAATCACCTGACTTTCTTTCTTTTTTTTTTTTTCCCCTTGAAGTATACTGCATCAGATTTTCTTAGAGTATATAGCATGATCTTTCAACCTGAAAAATTACTTCTTGTTAAAAACGCCTTGTATTTGAATATTGATTTATTTTATGTTTCTATTAGTTTGATTCTGTTATACTAATTTTATATTTCTTTTATACGAGTAATTGATAAAATTTCTTGTTTCATTTTGCTAGTAAATGAGAGATGTGGGCCAGTTCTCATATTATCTTAGAGACAGGGTGTCTTGACATATTTTGTAATCTGAACTGCAGTCTGAGAGCTTTTTAGGAGTACTACTAGCATGGTGAGATGACCTTCACTGTTACATGTATGTCATGTTTTTCTTACAGAATTTCTGAATGTCTTTCACTTCCAATTATGTGCTAACGTCCCTATCAGGATTAACTCCATCAAGCTGGGAAATGTGTCTCATTTCCACAAGGAATTCCTGAAGGGTAGTTGCTCAGTCGTGTCTGACTTTTTGCGACCCTATGGACTGTAGCCCTCCAGGCACCTCCCTCCATGAGATTTTCCAGGCAAGAACACTGGTGTTGGTTGTCAATTCATTCTCCAGGGGATCTTCCTGACCCAGGGATCAAACCCAGGTCTCCCGCATTGCAGGCAGACATTTTAATCTCTGAGCCACCAAGGAAACCCCAAAATTTGTCCCTGACTTTTGTGTTCTTTTCCTTTTTTCTTTCCACTAAATGTAAATCACACCACATCAGTTCAGTTCAGTTCAGTTCATTCACTCAATCGTGTCCGACTCTCTGCAACCCCATGAACCACAGCACGCCAACTTCCCTGTCCATCACAATTCCTGGAGTCCACTCAAACCCATGTCCATTGAGTTGGTGATGTAATCCAAATATCTCATCCACTGCTATCCCGTTTTCCTCCTTCCCTCAATCTTGCCCAGCATCAGGATCTTTTCCAGTGAGTCAGCTCTTCACAACAGGTGGGCAAAGTATTGGAGTTTCGGCTTCAATATCAGTCCTTCCAATGAACACCCAGGACTGATATCCTTTAGGATGGACTGTTTGGATCTCCGTGCAGTCCAAAAATCTCTCAATTTCTTCTCCAATACTACAGTTCAAAAGCATCAATTTTTCAGTGCTCAGCTTTCTTCATAGTCCAACTCTCACATCCATAAATGACCACTGGAAAAACCATAGCCATGACTAGATGGACCCTTGTTGGCAAAGTAATGTCTCTGCTTTTTAATATGCTGTCTAGGTTTTTCATAACTATCCTTCCAAGGAGTAAGTGTCTTTGAATTTCATGGCTGCAGTCATGACCTGCAGTGATTTTGGAGCCTAGAAAAATAAAGTCAGAAATTGTTTCTACTGTTTCCCCATCTATTTCCCATGAAGTGATGGGACCGGGTGCTATGATCTTATTTTTCTGAATGTTGAGCTTTAAGCCAACCTTTCCACTCTCCTATTTCACTTTCATCAAGTAGCTCCTCAGTTCTTCTTCTCTTTTTGCCATAAGGGTGGTGTCATCTGCATACCTGAGATTATTGATATTTCTGCTGTCAATTTTGATTCCAGCTTGTGCTTCCTCCCAGCCTAGTGTTTCTCATGATGTACTCTTCATATAAGTTATATAAGTAGGGTGAAAATATACATCCTTGATGTACTCCCTTTCCTATTTGTAACCAGTCTGTTGTTCCATGTCCAGTTTTAACTGTTACCTCATGACCTGCATACAGGTTTCTCAAGAGGCAGGTCAGGTGGTCTGGCATTCCCATCTCTTTCAGAATTTTCCACAGTTTATTGTGATACATAGTCAAAGGCTTTGGCATAGTCAATAAAGCAGAAATAGATGTTTCTCTGGAACTCTCTTGCTTTTTTGATGATCCAGCAGATGTTGGCAATTTGATCTCTGGTTCTTCTGTCATTTCTAAAATGAGTTTGAACATCTGGAAGTTCACAATTCATATACTGCTGAAGCCTGGCTTGGAGAATTTTAATCATTACTTTGTTAGGGTGTGAGATGAGTGCAATTGTGTGGTAGTTTGAACATTCTTTGACATTGCCTTTCTTTGGGATTGAAATGAAAACTGACCTTTTCCAGTCCTGTGGCCACTGCTGAGTTTTCCAAATTTGCTGGCATATTGAGTCCAGCACTCAGTATGCCAAGTGGAATTCTATCATCTCCATTAGCTTTGTTCATGTGTGATGTTTCGTAAGGCCCACTTGACTTCACATTTCAGGATGTCTGACTCTAGGTGAGTAATCATACCACCATGATTATCTGTGTCATGAAGATATTTTTTGTAGTTTTTCTGTGTATTTTTGCCACCTATTCTTAATATCTCTGCTTCTGTTAGGCCCATACCATTTGTGTCCTTATTGAGCCCATCTTTGCATAAAATCGTCCCTCCTATGTCTAATTTTCTTGAAGAGATCTCTACTCTTTCCCATTCTATTGTTTTTCTCTATTTCTTTTCATTGATCATTGAAGAAGGCTTTCATATTTCTACTTGCTATTCTTGGGAACCCTACATTCAAATGGGTATTTCTTACCTTTTCTCCTTTGCTTTTCGCTTCTCTTCTTTTCACAGTTATTTGTAAGGCCTCCTCAGACTGCCATAGCACATAAGCTGTATCTAATTTTCTCCAGTTAAAATACAGAAGGGAAGTTGGGAAAGACATCTGAGACAATGTTATGATCTTTATAATCTAAGAAACCAGTCTGCTGCTAGTTAGTGAACATTCAAGATTAAATTCAAATCCAAAATTTGAACAATGATGTATTTAAGATCACATTAATAAGTATAAAGAAACATTTAAGTATTTCAGATCTAGATTCCAAAAACTGTATACACACAGTCTATGATGTCATCATGTGTCAAATTATCTAACCCTATTTCCTTATTTTCAAAAAAGGCAATGGTAATAAATACCACATGGATAAGTTGGAAAGAGAAACTGGAATATAGAATACAAAACAACATTATATTATTGATATATGTTAGAGTTTTAAAACTACCACTTTTATTCTTTCTGAAAAACCAAGTAAATTTTAAAGTTCTTATTGATTTTATTCAATATTTCATCAATCAGACAGCATCTAATCCAACAGAAAGAAATTCCAAGAAGCTGTATAAAATAGAAGATTGTTATAAGCAGAAAAGAGCAGAAGCAAATATTGTATATTAACACATATATATGGAATCTAGAAAGATGATACTGATGAACCTATTTTCATGGCAGCACTGAAGACACAACCATAGAGAACAGACTCATGGACACAGATGGGAAAGGAGAGAGTGGGACAAATTGAAAGAGGAGCACTGACACATATACATTATCATATGTAAAATTAGATAGCCCATGAAATTTGCTGTTTGACACAGGGAGCTCAAATCCAGTGCTCTGTGATGACCTAGAGAGGTGGAAAGGAAAAACATCTATTTCTGCTTTATTGACTATGACAAAGCCTTTGACTGTGTGGATCACAATAAACTGTGGAAAATTCTGAAACTGTGGAAAATTCTGAAAGAGATGGGAACATCAGACCACCTAACCTGCCTCTTGAGAAATCTGTATGCAGGCCAGGAAGCAACAGTTAAAACTGGACATGGAACAACAGACTGGTTCCAAATAGGAAGATAATTACGTCAAGGCTGTATATTGTCACCCTGCTTATTTAACTTCTATGCAGAGTACATCATGAGGAACACTGGACTGGAAGAAACACAAGCTGGAATCAAGATTGCCGGGATAAATATCAATAAGCTCAGATATGCAGATGACACCACCCTTATGGCAGAAAGTGAAGAACTAAAAAGCCTCTTGATGAAAGTGAAAGAGGATAGTGAAAAAGTTGGCTTTAAGCTCAACATTCAGAAACCGAAGATCATGACATCTGGTCCCATCACTTCATGGGAAATAGATAAACAGTTGAAACAGTGTCAGACTTTATTTATTTATTTATTTTTTTGTACTCCAAAATCACTGCAGATGGTGACTGCAGCCATGAAATTAAAGACGCTTACTCCTTGGAAGAAAAGTTATGACCAACCTAGGAAGTATTTTCAAAAGCAGAGACATCACTTTGCCGACTAAGGTCTGTCTAGTCAAGGCTATGGTTTTCCCTGTGGTCATGTATGGATATGAGAGTTGGACTGTGAAGAAGGTTGTGCACCAAAGAATTAATGCTTTTGAACTGTGGTGTTGGAGAAGATTCTTGAGAATCTCTTGGACTGCAAGGAAATCCAACTAGTCAATTCTGAAGGAGATCAGCCCCGGGATTTCTTTGGAAGAAATGATGCTAAAGCTGAAACTCCAGTACTTTGGCGATTTCATGGGAAGAGGTGACTCACCGGAAAAGACTTTGATGCTGGGAAGGATTGGGGGCAGGAGGAGAAGGGGATGACTGAGGATGAAATGGTTGGATGGCATCATGGACTCAATGGCTGTGAGTCTGAGTGAACTCTGGGAGATGGAGATGGACAGGGAGCCTGGTGTGATGCGATTCATAGGGTCGCAAAGAGTCGGACATGACTGAGCGACTGAACTGAACTGAACTGAACACTGTCCATCTAGTTTTTCATTGGAAAAATGCACTGGAATTCTCCTCAACTATTCTGTTCCTTTCACTACCCATATTCCATTATTTATCAGTCATTCTTGTGGGATCTGTTTTATTTTATGATTTTATTATTTTTAACCTGACCTCTCACTATCTGTACCTGGTTCAAGACATTGATTTTTTTTATTAATTTTTATTGGTGTATAATTATTTTACAGTGTTGTTTTACAACTTTACAACAAAGTGAATCATCATATATATTTTATAATATATATTAACTATAAATATATATTACATATAGAATGATTACACATATGTGATTATTATGTATATATTATATAATATGTGTGTGTGTTTGTGTGTATATATTTTCTTATATTTCCTTCCTATTGGATCACCACAGAGCATTGAGTGTAGAGTTCCCTGTGCTGTACAGTAGATTTTCATTAGTTATCTATTTTATACCTAGTAGCATATATATCGAAGAAGGCAATGGCACCCCACTCCAGCACTCTTCCCTGGCATATCCCATGGATGGAGGAGCTTGTTGGGCTCCCATCTATAGGGTCACACAAAGTCAGACATGACTGAAGAGACTTAGCAGCAACAGCAGCTATATATTTAAATCCCAATCTCCCAATTAATCCCAACCACCTCCTCCCCATACTGCTATCCGTAAGTTTGTTTTCTAGATGTTAGACTCTATATCTGCTTTGCAAATAAGTTCATCTCTATCATTTTTTTTAAATTCTACATTAAGCAATATTATATGATATTTGTTTTTCTCTTTGACTAAAATTTACTCCATATAACAGTCTCTAGGTCTGTCCACATCTCTACAAATGGTACTATTTTATTATTTTTATGTCTGAGTAATATTTCACTGTATATATGTACCACATCTTCTTCATTCATTCCTGTGTTGATGGATATGTAGTTTACTTACAAGTCTTGTCTATTGTAAATAGTACTGTAATGAAGATTAGCACGCATGTATATTTTCAAATCATGGTTTTCTCCAGGTATATGCCCAGGAGTGAGTCACAGGGTGGTTCTGTTCTTAGTTTTGGATACTGCTATCCATAGTGGTTGTACCAATATACCTTCCTACTGAGAGTATGAAAAGGAAAGTAAAAGTGAAGTTGCTCAGTCGTGTCCGACTCTTTGAAACACTGTGGACTGTAGCCTACCAGACTTCTCTGTCCAAGAGATTCTCTAAGCAAGAATACTGGAGTGGGTTACCATTTCCTTCTCCAGGGGATCTTCCTGACCCAGGGATCGAACACAGGTCTCCTGCATTGGAGGCAGACACTTTAACCTCTGAGCCACCAGGGTAGGAGGGTTATATTCCTCAAAATCCTCTCCAGTATTTTTTGTAGGCTTCTTGATGATGGCTCAGATCATAAACTCCTTATTGCCAACTTCAGACTTGAATTGAAGAAAGTGAGGAAAACCACTAGATCATTCAGGTATGATCTAAATCAAATCCCTTATGACTATACATTGGAAGTGAGAAATAGATTTAAGGGACTATATCTGATAGACAGAGTGCCTGATGAACTATGGACAGAGGTTTGCGACATTGTACAGGAGACAGGAAGCAAGACCATCCCCAAGAAAAAGAAATGCAAAAAGGCAAAATGGCTGTCTGAGGAGGCCTTACAAATAACTGTGAAAACAGGAAAAGTGAAAAGTAAAGGAGAAAAGGAAAGATATACCCACTTGAATGCAGAGTTCCACAGAATAGCAAGGAGAGATAAGAAAGTCTTCTTCAGTGATCAATGCAAAGAAATAGAGGAAAACGACAGAATGAGAAAGACTAGAGATTTCTTTAAGAAAATTAGAGATACCAAGGGAACACTTCATGCAAAGATGGGCCCAATAAAGGACAGAAACTGTATGGACATAACAGAAGCAGAAGATATTAAGAAGAGGTGGCAAGAATACACAGAAGATCTGTACAGAAAAGATCTTCACACAATCGAGATAGTAACGAAAGTGTGATAACTCCAACTCACCTAGAGCCAGACATCTTGGAATATGAAGTCAGGTGGGCCTTAGGAAGCATCACTATGAACAAAGCTAGTGGAGGTGATGGAATTCCAGTTGTACTACTTCAAATCCTAAAAGATAATGCTGTGAAAGTGTTGCACTCGATGTGCCAGCAAATTTGGAAAACTCAGCAGGGGCCAGAGGACTGGAAAATGTCAGTTTTCATTCCAATCCCAAAGAAAGGCAATGCCAAAGAATGCTCAAACTACCACACAATTACACTCATCTCACACCCTAGCAAATGAATGCTGAAAATTCTCCAAGCCAGGCTTCAGTAATATGTGAACTGTGAACCTCCAGATGTTCAAGCTCATTTTAGAAAAGGAAGAGGAACCAAAGATCAAATTGTAAACATCTGCTGGATCATCAAAAAAGCAAGAGGGTTCCAGAAAACACTCCTCCTTATTGACTATGCTAAAGCCTTTGACTGTGTGGATCACAATAAACTGTGGAAAATTCTGAAAGAGATGGGAATGCTAGACCACCTGACCTGAATCTTGAAAAACCTGTATACAGGTCAGGAAGCAACAGTTAGATTTGGACATGGAACAATAGACTGGTTCCAAATAGGAAAATGAGTACATCAAGGCTGTATATTTTCACCCTACTTATTTAAGTTATATGAAGTGTACATCATGAGAAACCCTGGGCTGGAGGAAGCACGAGCTGTAATCAAGATTGCCAGCAGAAATATCAATAACCTCAGATATGCAGATGACACCACCCTTATAGCAGAAGTGAAGAACTAAAGAGCTTTTTGATAAAAGTGAAAGAGGAGAGTGGAAAAGTTGGCTTAAATCTCAACATTCAGAAAACGAAGATGATGGCATCTGGTCCCATCACTTCATGGCAAATAGATGGGGAAACAATGGAAACAGTTGCTGACTTTATTTTTGAGGGCTCCAGAATCACTGCAGATGGTGGTTGCAGCCATGAAATTCAAAGACACTCTCTGGAAGGAAATTTATGACCAACCTAGACAGCATATTAAAAAGCAGAGACATTATTTTGCCTACAAAGGTCCATCTAGTCAATTCTATGGTTTTTCCAGTAGTCATGTATGAATGTGAGAGTTGGATTATAAAGAAAGCTGAGCACTAAGAATTTATGGTTTTGAACTGTGGTATTGGCGAAGACTCTTGAGAGTCCCTTGGACTTAAGGAGATCCAATCAGTCAGGAGATCAGTCCTGGGTGTTCATTGGAAGGACTGATGTTGAAGCTCAAACTCTTATACTCTGGCAACCTGATGTGAAGAACTGACTCATTGAAAATACCCAGATGTTAGGAAAGATTGAGGGCAGGAGGAAAAGGGGCCAGCAGAGAATGAGATGGTTAGATGGCATCATTGACTCAATGGACATGGGTTTGGGTGGACTCCAGGAGGTGATGGATAGGGAGGCCTGGCAAACTGTGATTCATGGGGTCGCAAAGAGTCAGGCACGACTGAGTGACTGAACTGAGCTGATTATGGCCATTCTGATTGGTGTGAGGTGATGTCTTATTATAGTTTTGATATACATTTCTCTAATAAGTGGTGAGTCTGAGCATCTTTGCATATGTTTGTTCACCATATATATGTCTTCTTTGGAGAAATGTCTATGCAGGTCTTATACCCTTTTTTCCATTGAATTATTTTTTTTCTTATATTAAGCTATATGATATTTTTATGTGTTTTGGAGATTAAGCTCTTGTCAGTTGCTTTGCTTGCAAATTTTTTCTTTCATTCTGAATGTTGCCTTTTCATTTTGCTTATGGTTTCATCTTTGTGCAAAAACTTTTAAATTTAGTTAAATCCCATTTGTTTATATTTGTTTTATTTTCATTTCTCTTGGAGATGGGTCAATAAAGATCTAACTGTGATTTATGTCAAAGTATGTTCTGAGTATGTTTTCCTCTAAAAGCTTTACAGTGTTGACTTACACTTAGGTCTTTAATGCATTTTGAGTTGTTTTTGTGTGTGGTGTTCAAGAGTGTTCTAAGGGCATTTTTTTTTTAATGAGTTTTCCCAGCACCATTTATTGAAGAGATAATCTTTTCTCCATTGTATATTCTTGCCTCCTTTGTTTTAAATTAGGTGACCATAAGTGTATAAGTGTATGGGTTTATCTCTGGGCTTTCTATCCTGATCCATTGAACTATTTTTCTTTTATTCTTTTTTTTTTTTTGGTGCATGTGTGCTGATATCATACTGTATTAATTACTGTAGTTTTATAGTATAGTCTGAAGTCAGATATCCTGATTCCTCAAGCTCCATTTTTTTTCTTTCTCAAGATATCTGAAGTCTTTGGCTATTTTAAGTCTTTTGTGTTTTGTTTTTGAGTAAGATAGATGACCTGGATGACCCTTTAAGTTCACACTTAATCCAACCTAATGAAGATAATGTCACATACTGGTGGAAAGACTGGTGGCACATTTGAGGCCATATTTCCCAATCAGACCATCCTGATTTGAGCAGACACAGCAAAGAACAGAACCCTGGCCAAATTTTCTTGACCAACTCCAATAAAGTTTCTGGTGACCCATATTGTTTTCTTGGCTGCAGGGATGCACATGACTCAAGTCACTGAATTTTATAACCTGAATTACTGTTCTTCTCACTGTAAAGCCTTACCCTTTGCTTCGTACTTCCAATTTTTCCCAACACAGAAGATAGCTTTATCCTTTTAAAATATATTGCTGTGTCTCTAGTATTATTAATATCTCCATCTGCTCTGACACTCATATACTTTTTTCTAGACATCACTATGTATAGAAAACTAGACACTTTTATATTCTTTGAACATTCTTAAAAGCATCCTATCTCAAGACTTTGATTAGCTCTTTTCTTATCATGGAAATCTCCCTTCCCTCAATTTTAAATAATTTGTTAATTTCTTTCAGATTTCAAATACAATTTCTCCTTATTAATCAATTATCCCTGACTAAACTTAAAAACAGAATAAGAAATGGCAACTCATTCCAGTAATCTTGCCTGAAAAATTCCATGGACAGAGGAACCTGGCATGCTATAGTCCACAGGGTTGCAAAAGAGCAGGACACAAGTGAGCACAGATGCACAAACTTAAAAATAGTAAACCCAACCCCTTTAGGTACTCTCTATATCTTTACACTACTTTATTCATCTGTAGTATTTATTGACATATTTATTTAGTTGTAGGTTCACAATAAACGTTTCATGGATAAATGACACTGTAAAACAGCATCTATTTTAGTACTCCTGTAGATTTAGGTTTTATCCTTCTTTTCTAGTTCTTGTAGCAGTTGTGTAGAGAGTCTTGTAGCATGTGTAAAAAACATTCAGATTCATTATTTTTTTGAATGTCATTATAATCCTAAAGGAGATATAATGAATATTACTTTCATGGTGTTGTATTAATATGGGACAAAGAAATTAATGATTTTTCATAGTTTATTTATGGAGTAAATATTTAAATGACTTTTACCTGCTATGTTTTTACAATACCTAATTCCTTTATTCCTCTAAGAATCACAATTATCAATTTTTTTTGTCAAATTCCAAGAAACTTGGGGCTGTAACTGTGTATGCTGTTTCCCAGGACCCCACTATATTGAATAATTATTTATCTCCCTTATTCTTTTGTTGTGACCCACAATTTATATCTCTAAGACCTTGAATTTTAAAGTCCTATCTTTATTATAAAAGTGACTTATAAAACATATACGTTCAGGAAATGTGACAGAACCTGAAAGATAGAATTTTGTCCATTATTTTACAGATTATAATCAGTTTTAAATGAGAGACACATAAATAACTCATTTTATAATTATGGGAAGCTTTCAAATGAGTTGAAACTTTATCTTGTATGAAAATTAATGTTATTGCACTTATAAAATCATGAATACCTATTATAAGAAATTGAAGCAATTCAGAAGAATTAAAAACCCATGAAAAATACCTAAAACCCAACACCTATGAGAAAAAAAAATGTTTTAAACATTATCCTAGCTGATTATCTGCATATACTTACAGAAAAAGATGAGTAGAATAGTGCTTAGAAATTTTTGCATAAAAAAACTAAACAGTCATACATGTTTTCAAATGGAATATATATTGAAATCAACAGAAAAAGAATAAAAATTATAAGAACAAGAATAAAAATTATAGTCCACCTTATTTCAAAAACATTCCTTCACCAATGCAAATATTGTGAACTGAAAAATCACTGGGCTTCTCGATAGCTAAGTTGTTAAAGAATCAGCATGTAGTGCAAAAGACCCTGGTTGGATTCCTGGACTGAAAAGGTCTTCTGGAGAAGAGGTAAGCTACCCACTCTAGTATTCTTGGGCTTCTCTGGTGGCTCAGCTGGTGAAGAATTTGTCTGCAATGCAGGAGACCTGGATTCTATCCCAGGGTTTGAAAGATCCCCTGGAGAAGGGAAAGGCTATCCACTAGAGTATTCTGGCCTGGAGAATTCCATGGGCTGTATAGTCCATGGGTTCACAAAGAGTCAGATGTGATTGAGTGGCTTTCACTTCCTTTCAGATCATCCTTGGTCATGTTAAATGAAAATAATTTAATTGTGGTCATTATGGTTTTTCAGAACAAGTTTCCATTTTATTTAATACTAGTTAATTTTTGCCTATTGAACACCATATTAGCACTTTCATAATTTTCTTTACAGTGTCTTCCTCCTTCAGCTACTTTGTTAATAACATTTTTTTACATCATGCTACCAGAATTTACATTTTGTTTTGTAATTATACCTCACTTTAAAAATAATATTTATTTCAATATATTTGGTACTCCCTACCACTCCTTTTACCATGATTTATCTGTTATAAGAATAGTTATGTTGATTCTTCTCTTCATTAGGTAGAGTTCACTGTTAAGAATAATTGTTTTGTTTACATAGAACTTTTTCTTTGATTCATTCCTGAATGGAAACGCTTCCTTTTCTTATATTAATAACTGAATAGCCACTTACTTTATAACGTTTATGCATTTTTTTTTCTTTGTCCTCTGACACTATTTGTTGTTCAGATATTCCTTTATGGTAACCATTTCATTCTCAGTATAAATCACCTGACTTTCTTTCTTTTTTTTTTTTTCCCCTTGAAGTATACTGCATCAGATTTTCTTAGAGTATATAGCATGATCTTTCAACCTGAAAAATTACTTCTTGTTAAAAACGCCTTGTATTTGAATATTGATTTATTTTATGTTTCTATTAGTTTGATTCTGTTATACTAATTTTATATTTCTTTTATACGAGTAATTGATAAAATTTCTTGTTTCATTTTGCTAGTAAATGAGAGATGTGGGCCAGTTCTCATATTATCTTAGAGACAGGGTGTCTTGACATATTTTGTAATCTGAACTGCAGTCTGAGAGCTTTTTAGGAGTACTACTAGCATGGTGAGATGACCTTCACTGTTACATGTATGTCATGTTTTTCTTACAGAATTTCTGAATGTCTTTCACTTCCAATTATGTGCTAACGTCCCTATCAGGATTAACTCCATCAAGCTGGGAAATGTGTCTCATTTCCACAAGGAATTCCTGAAGGGTAGTTGCTCAGTCGTGTCTGACTTTTTGCGACCCTATGGACTGTAGCCCTCCAGGCACCTCCCTCCATGAGATTTTCCAGGCAAGAACACTGGTGTTGGTTGTCAATTCATTCTCCAGGGGATCTTCCTGACCCAGGGATCAAACCCAGGTCTCCCGCATTGCAGGCAGACATTTTAATCTCTGAGCCACCAAGGAAACCCCAAAATTTGTCCCTGACTTTTGTGTTCTTTTCCTTTTTTCTTTCCACTAAATGTAAATCACACCACATCAGTTCAGTTCAGTTCAGTTCATTCACTCAATCGTGTCCGACTCTCTGCAACCCCATGAACCACAGCACGCCAACTTCCCTGTCCATCACAATTCCTGGAGTCCACTCAAACCCATGTCCATTGAGTTGGTGATGTAATCCAAATATCTCATCCACTGCTATCCCGTTTTCCTCCTTCCCTCAATCTTGCCCAGCATCAGGATCTTTTCCAGTGAGTCAGCTCTTCACAACAGGTGGGCAAAGTATTGGAGTTTCGGCTTCAATATCAGTCCTTCCAATGAACACCCAGGACTGATATCCTTTAGGATGGACTGTTTGGATCTCCGTGCAGTCCAAAAATCTCTCAATTTCTTCTCCAATACTACAGTTCAAAAGCATCAATTTTTCAGTGCTCAGCTTTCTTCATAGTCCAACTCTCACATCCATAAATGACCACTGGAAAAACCATAGCCATGACTAGATGGACCCTTGTTGGCAAAGTAATGTCTCTGCTTTTTAATATGCTGTCTAGGTTTTTCATAACTATCCTTCCAAGGAGTAAGTGTCTTTGAATTTCATGGCTGCAGTCATGACCTGCAGTGATTTTGGAGCCTAGAAAAATAAAGTCAGAAATTGTTTCTACTGTTTCCCCATCTATTTCCCATGAAGTGATGGGACCGGGTGCTATGATCTTATTTTTCTGAATGTTGAGCTTTAAGCCAACCTTTCCACTCTCCTATTTCACTTTCATCAAGTAGCTCCTCAGTTCTTCTTCTCTTTTTGCCATAAGGGTGGTGTCATCTGCATACCTGAGATTATTGATATTTCTGCTGTCAATTTTGATTCCAGCTTGTGCTTCCTCCCAGCCTAGTGTTTCTCATGATGTACTCTTCATATAAGTTATATAAGTAGGGTGAAAATATACATCCTTGATGTACTCCCTTTCCTATTTGTAACCAGTCTGTTGTTCCATGTCCAGTTTTAACTGTTACCTCATGACCTGCATACAGGTTTCTCAAGAGGCAGGTCAGGTGGTCTGGCATTCCCATCTCTTTCAGAATTTTCCACAGTTTATTGTGATACATAGTCAAAGGCTTTGGCATAGTCAATAAAGCAGAAATAGATGTTTCTCTGGAACTCTCTTGCTTTTTTGATGATCCAGCAGATGTTGGCAATTTGATCTCTGGTTCTTCTGTCATTTCTAAAATGAGTTTGAACATCTGGAAGTTCACAATTCATATACTGCTGAAGCCTGGCTTGGAGAATTTTAATCATTACTTTGTTAGGGTGTGAGATGAGTGCAATTGTGTGGTAGTTTGAACATTCTTTGACATTGCCTTTCTTTGGGATTGAAATGAAAACTGACCTTTTCCAGTCCTGTGGCCACTGCTGAGTTTTCCAAATTTGCTGGCATATTGAGTCCAGCACTCAGTATGCCAAGTGGAATTCTATCATCTCCATTAGCTTTGTTCATGTGTGATGTTTCGTAAGGCCCACTTGACTTCACATTTCAGGATGTCTGACTCTAGGTGAGTAATCATACCACCATGATTATCTGTGTCATGAAGATATTTTTTGTAGTTTTTCTGTGTATTTTTGCCACCTATTCTTAATATCTCTGCTTCTGTTAGGCCCATACCATTTGTGTCCTTATTGAGCCCATCTTTGCATAAAATCGTCCCTCCTATGTCTAATTTTCTTGAAGAGATCTCTACTCTTTCCCATTCTATTGTTTTTCTCTATTTCTTTTCATTGATCATTGAAGAAGGCTTTCATATTTCTACTTGCTATTCTTGGGAACCCTACATTCAAATGGGTATTTCTTACCTTTTCTCCTTTGCTTTTCGCTTCTCTTCTTTTCACAGTTATTTGTAAGGCCTCCTCAGACTGCCATAGCACATAAGCTGTATCTAATTTTCTCCAGTTAAAATACAGAAGGGAAGTTGGGAAAGACATCTGAGACAATGTTATGATCTTTATAATCTAAGAAACCAGTCTGCTGCTAGTTAGTGAACATTCAAGATTAAATTCAAATCCAAAATTTGAACAATGATGTATTTAAGATCACATTAATAAGTATAAAGAAACATTTAAGTATTTCAGATCTAGATTCCAAAAACTGTATACACACAGTCTATGATGTCATCATGTGTCAAATTATCTAACCCTATTTCCTTATTTTCAAAAAAGGCAATGGTAATAAATACCACATGGATAAGTTGGAAAGAGAAACTGGAATATAGAATACAAAACAACATTATATTATTGATATATGTTAGAGTTTTAAAACTACCACTTTTATTCTTTCTGAAAAACCAAGTAAATTTTAAAGTTCTTATTGATTTTATTCAATATTTCATCAATCAGACAGCATCTAATCCAACAGAAAGAAATTCCAAGAAGCTGTATAAAATAGAAGATTGTTATAAGCAGAAAAGAGCAGAAGCAAATATTGTATATTAACACATATATATGGAATCTAGAAAGATGATACTGATGAACCTATTTTCATGGCAGCACTGAAGACACAACCATAGAGAACAGACTCATGGACACAGATGGGAAAGGAGAGAGTGGGACAAATTGAAAGAGGAGCACTGACACATATACATTATCATATGTAAAATTAGATAGCCCATGAAATTTGCTGTTTGACACAGGGAGCTCAAATCCAGTGCTCTGTGATGACCTAGAGAGGTGGAAAGGGGTGAAAGGTGGGAAGGAAGTACAAGAGGAAAAGAACATATGCAAACTTATGGCTGATTAGTATTGTACATGGCAGATGCCAACACAATATTGTAAAGCAATTATCTTCAAAAAAAAATATTTAAATAAAAAGAAAAGAGTAGAAACAAGCAAGTTCTATAAGCCCAAAAAAAGAAAAAAAAAAGGACTGGTTTTTGTATATTTGGTTTCCTTCAGTGGGTGGTAGACGTCTATGAGGAAGATTACCTAACTAATGCTTATTGGTTGATCCCTGAATGACTGGTTTAAGATTTTATTCCAGGAGAGCAAAAATTGTAATTTAGTCTTGGTAGGACTCCCCTAGTGGCTCAGACAGTAAAGCGTTTGCCTACAATGTGGGAGACCTGGGTTTGATACCTGAGTTGAGAATATCCTCTGGAGAAGGAAATGACAACCCACTCAAGTACTCTTGCCTGGAAAATCCCATGGACAGAGGAGCGTGGTAGGATACAGTCGGACAGACTGAGTGACTTCACTTTCACTTTCATGGTGACATGAGGCTTAGCATATGAAATTTCATTTTGGGCCTATTCTGTTGTTGTTTTTTTTTAATATATAATCAAGAATTTGAATAACTTATTCAAATCACAGTGGCTTCCCTGTCAACCTTGTTTATTCTTTTTATTCCTAGGAGTTTAAAATCATGTTTGTTTATACATTTCCATTCAATTTAAACAACTTTCATTGTGTCTTTCTTTTTATTTATTTATTAATTATTATTATTTTTACTTTATTTTACTTTACAATACTGTATTGGTTTTGCAATACATCAACATCTGTTTTTTAACATAAGCAATCTTACTCATTGATGTGTTATATTAAATGTATATACCATTCATTATAAATAAACTTGTTAAGAGCTAACTAAACAGTCCTTTGAGATGCCATCTCTTCAATAATTTCCTGGTTCTACAAATCTTTGTTTTGTTTTTGTTTTTTAATTCAATTTCTACTTTCATTTTTTAAGAATTCTCTTATTATTCAAAATGTTACTTTTAATGTTTCTGATTTTTCATATTCCCAAAAGGAAAGTATTCAGGTGCATTATTAGTTAACCCATAACTTCTTAAGATGTAAACTGAAAAAAGTCTCATTTGCATGTGAACTTTTAATATGATTTAGAGAAGCAATAGTTGTTTAAAAATGCAGGAGAGAAATATACTTTAATAAATTAATTGCAATTATTTTCCTTTTATTAAAAATATTTCAATTTTTAAAAATTTTCATCAATATTTCTAAAAGTTTCCAAAATGGGCAGCTCTACCACTTATGATTAAGTGTACTAAATCTATATCATATATTGTAAAAAATTTCCACATGCATATACAATGAATTTCTCCTAAATTATCCTTCAGATTAACATAGAATAAATCTAGATATCTTGCATTTATTTTATAAAATTTTGTCTCCTCTTTTTAAGTGTTATCCATTTACTTATGTGGTTTATCTGGCTAATTCCACAGAGTCTAGTATTCTACACATGTGTCTTTGAAAACACACTGGTTCCCTCATTCCTTAATTACTTTACTGATGATTATCATGATGATGATAAGGATGATGATGGTGATAATGAAGATAACTTTGTATTCACACTGACAATGATGTTGGTTATAGGTTAAGTATTATCCTAAGGTTATTACGTCACGTTTCTTTTAGATCTCACAACACAAAGATTCTATAAAGCAGTACAAATATCATCTCTTTACCAGTATTCTATTCTGCTTCACAACTGAAGAAAATGCCCTAGTCCTCACTTGCTTCTACAAATCTCTGAATTTTCTGATAATACAAAGGCTCTATAATAAATATGTATGAGAAACCCAATATAAGTCTATGACTTATTTTTCTCCATTTTTTCCATAGTATAGGAAAAATAAAACTAACAAACAAACAAAAAACAAACAGTTAATAAGCTTACCCACATAATTTTACCCTATGTATTTTTTTTTTTACACAACTGAACAAGTTTTAAAACATCTTAATTTTATATTCTTAATTTCTGTATCTAAGTCTTTTTAAACTTTGTTTTGACGCATCCTTTGCTTTTTGTTTTTCTATTACCCAGTTCACTATCCCTGAATAATCTTAGTATATCAAGTTCAAAATATTACCCTGAGACTTCAGAGAATTTCATAACATGTTTGTAACTATATAAATAATGCTTATAAGACATTATTGCTGTTTCTACCCTTGTTCCACTCAATTTATTGATGTTTATTCATATATTTGTCCACACCCACTAATCAATCTGATTTAGTGATTCACTCTAGACCTATTACTCAGCATTGTCTTTTTGTTCCCACATATAATCAAAATATATTTGTCCCCCTCTACCTGGCTTACTTTACTTAGTATGATAATCTCTAGAACTATCCACGTTACTGTAAATGGCATTATTTCATTTTTTTTTGTGGCTGAATAATATTCCATTGGTCTTCTCCAGTGGCTTAGGGTTAAATAATCCACTTGCAGTACAGGAGATGCAGGTTAGACCCCTGAGTTGGGAAGATCCCCTGGAGAAGGAAATGGCAACCTACCCCAGTATTCTTGCTTGGAAAATCCCATGGACAGAGGAGCCCAGTGGGCTATATAGTACATGGGGTCACGAAAGAGTTGGACACAACTTAGACTTAGCAACTAAACAACAGTATTCCATTACTATGTATATACTATATATTCTTTATCCATTCATCTGTCATTGAACACTTCAGCTGCTTCCAAGTCTTGACTATTGTAAACAGTGTTGCACTGAACATTGGGGTGCATGTATCTTTTTGAATTATGTTTTTTTTTCCAGATATACACCCAGGAGTGGGATTGCAGAGTCATGTGGTAACTCTAGTATTAGTTGTTGTGTTTTTTTTTTATTCTTTAGTTTTAGTTTTGCAAGAAACCTCCATACTATTCTTCATAGTGGCTACACCAATTTACAGTCCCATCAACAGTGTTGAATGATTCATTTTTGCTCCACATTCTCTCAGCATATATTATTTGTAGATTCTGATGATGGCCTTTCTAACCAATGTCAGGTGATAACTTTATTGTACTTTTGATTTGAATTTCTCTAATAATTAATGACTTCCCTCGTGGCTCAAATGGTAAAGTGTCTGCCTACAATGCAGGAGACCCAGGTTCAATCCCTGGGTCAGGAAGATCTCCTGGAGAAGGAAATGGCAAACCACACCAGTATTTTTGTCTGGAAAATTAACGATAGCCAGCATAAGTGATTTATGCCCATCTATATGTCTTCTTTAGAGAAATATCATTTTAAGTCTTCTACCTAATTTTGAGTGTGTGTGTGTGTGTGTTTTATTTTTTTAATTTATTTTTTATTTTTTTAACATACTGAGTAGTATCAGATCCCTGTACATTTTGGAGATTAATCCCTTGTCAGTTGCATCATTTGCAAATATTTTCTTTCATTCTATAGGTTTTCCTTTCCTTTATTGTTTCCTTTGTTGTTCAAAAGGTTTTAAGTTTAATTAGGTCCCATTTGTATATTTTTGTGTTTCACTCCATTACTCTAGGAGAGTGGTCTCCATCTTTTTGGCACCAGAGATTGGTTTTGTGGAAGGCAATTTTCCCATAAACTGGGAGGCACCAGATGATTTGGGGATGATTCAAGTGCATTACATTTATTTTGCACTTTATTTCTATTATTATTACTTCAGCTCTACCTCAGATCATCAGGCATTAGATCTTGGAGTTTAGGGACCCCTCCTTTAGAACACAAATCCAAAAAGAGGTTGCTGAAATTTATATTAAAGAGTATCCTGCCTATACTTTCCTCTAGGAAATTTACTGATACAGACGTATATTTAGAGCTTTGGGTTTATTTTTGTGTAGTGTTAGAGAATGTTCTAATTTAATTCTTTTATATGTAGTTATCCAGTTTTCCCTGCATCACCTATTGAAAAGGCTATTGTTTCTCCATTTTATGTTCTTGCCTTCTTTGTCACAGATTAAATTACTAAGCTGTGTGAATTTCTTTCTGGGTTTTCTATACCATTCCATTAATCTCTATTTCTGTTTTTATGCCATTTCCATACTGTTTTGTAGCTCTGTAGGATAGTTTGAAGCCATACTGATTTCTTCAGCTCTATGTTTCTTAAGATTGCTTTGGCTCCATGAGATCTTCTGTGTCTCCATGCAAATTTTAAGATTTTTTGTCTAGTTCTGTGAGAAATTCCATTGGTAATTTAATATGAATTGCATTGAATCCGTAGATCACCTTGGGTAGTATAGTAACTTTGACAGTATCAGTTCTTCCAGTCCAAGAACACAGTACATGTTTCCATTTGTGTCATCATCAATTTCTTTCATCAGTGTTCTTGGAGTTTCTGGAGTACAATCATTTGCCTTTGTAGATTAGTTTATTCCTAGGTACTTATTCTCTTTGAGGAGATGGTATATGAAATAATTTTTTAAATTTATCTTTCTGACCCTTCATTGTTAGTGTATAGAATTGAAACAAATTTCTATATATTAATTTTGCATCCTGCAACTTTACTGAATTTGTTGAATTTTAATAGTTTTCTGATAGCCATCTTTAGAACTGTCTGTGTATAGTATCATGTCATGTGTAAATAGTGAGAGTTTTGAAGCTTCTTTTCCAGTTGGATTCCTTTTCTTCATCACCAATGATTGCCGAACGATCTTACAGCTTTTAATACTTTCACTACTCTCACCATAGGAACAGAACAAAGACTTGAATCTCCTTTACGAAAGTCGAAAAGTGACAACTCGTGTCACAATCGACACTCAAACAGTATATACCGGAAATAATATAACTCCATAAAAGGGGAATACGCATGAAAAATCTCTCAAAAATAGTATTTTCCTCCAACTTAAAAAGACATAGACAACTCTTCTAGTATGCAAAAAATAAGAAGTCAAACAACTACATCACGTATTGTCATTAACTAAACGT
Organism: Litocranius walleri; assembly: GCA_006410535.1. NCBI lineage: Eukaryota > Metazoa > Chordata > Mammalia > Artiodactyla > Bovidae > Litocranius > Litocranius walleri. The sequence continues at coordinate 339,170 of SJYG01000111.1, forward strand.
CCATCACTTTTAATGAACGTAGGGACCTTATTTAGAAAGAACTAGTACCATATACTAGGAAAATTACATAACAACCTAAGACAGACGATCATAAAACAACTCTGAAAACGGTAGATACAAACAGTCACTGTCGCCGGATATTAAGAGAGAAAACACACCAGAGAAACAGAGTAACCTATAATTACACTACCACCGGAACATCTTAATCAAACCTTCACAAGGAAGGAAACTCTAAAAAACCTTAGCAAAGTCTTCGTATTCATAAGTAATATAAGATTTACAAACTATCTTAAACAAACACTTTTGTAGACCAGGACTCGAAAACAAAGAACCCTCAGAAAAATTTTAGTGTCTGTCAAAGTCAAAGTCATGAACATGAAACGGATCAGGGTAAAAGATAAAGAAGAATCAACTCAGAACCCTTTAACATGTAAAAATTATTAAACAGTCAAAGAAGGTTCAACACGTAAAATAACCGTATATCAACGGACATCATTGAAACATATCAGAGAACATAGTCTATATTGAAAGACTCCATGGTTATTTTATTTTATTTTATTTTCCGTCTCATATTCCTACACATGAGTAGAAGACACTCTTGAGGTTTTAATGTTGAGTAACGACTTGTTGGTATCTATCTTCCAACCTAAGGTGGTTTTTTTACTATGACATGTAGGCTCTCGTTTCCTCTTCGGGGTCTTTCTACTATCCTCTCCACTTTGACATAAATCTTTGTTTGGGATATAAGTGGTCTCTATGAACCTTCCGAGTTTGTTTTGGAACACACGTACTCCTCTGGGTGTCTCTGACTCTGTCTGGACTCAAACTCACAAACTCACGGAAGACGTTTCCATGTCCAGTCGTCACCGAACGGTGTCTCCGTCCCCGAGACCCAGGTCATCAGGGCCCACACCGTGTTCGGGAGAACCTCCTGCAGTGGTAATTGGGGTGGTATCTCGGTGGTTCGTCAACTGGGTGTTTGTCGTCTTATTAATATGGTTTGTTTAAGAACAAGACAATTCTTTCAAGATCCTGGGTGTTGTCTAAAGGATTGTACCCTTACACCGTTCCCTTGACTCTTGGGGGTCCCTTAAACTGAAAACTCCGGTTACCCTAAACTAATGTCTTGAATGTGTTCTGACCCCTTTGACTGTGAACCTCCCCTATTTGTTTTGAAACACGTGTGGACCTCCCAGGAGAAATGAGCAGTAACACCACAAGACACTGAGCCAGACTTGCCTGTGAGTGTCCAGGAGTCTCTGGCAGAGGTGTAGGTTGGTGGTGGCCTGCTATAGGATCAGGGGCACTGATTGTGACAGTGCATGCATGGGGCCTTTTGAGGAGCTCTTCATTATCTTCACTGTCTCTACCATTGTTTGGTCTCAGATCAAACAACAAGGAGGAAACATAGCCACAACCATCAACAAAAAATTGGATTAAAAATTTACTGAACATGGCCCCATTCATCAGAATAAGACCCAGTTTCCCCACAGTCAGTCTCTCCCATTAGTAAACTTCCATAAGCCTCTTATCCTTATGCCTCAGAGGGCAGACAGAATGAAAACCACAATCACAGAAAACTAATCAAACTGATCACATGTACCATAGCCTTGTCTAAAATTAGACATGCTGTGTAGGACCACACAAGACAGACGGGTCACAGTGGAGAGTTCTGACAAACTGTGGTCCATTGGAGAAAATACTGGCAAACCACTTCAGTATTCTTGCCTTGAGAACCCCATAAACAATATGAAAAGACAAAAATATATGATACTGAAAGATGAACTCCCCAGGTCAGTAAGCCCCTAATATGCTACTGGAGAAGAGTGGAGAAATAACTCCAGAAAGATTGCAGCCAAAGAAAAAACACCACCCATTTGTGGATGTGACTGGTCATGGAAATAAAGTCTAATGCTGTAAAGAACAGTATTGCATAGGAACCTGAAATGTTAGGTCCATGGATTAAAGTAAATTGGAAGTGGTCAAACAGCAGATAGCAATACTGAACATCCACATTTTAGGAAACAATGAACTAAAACAGGCTGAAATGGGCAAATTTAACCATTGTATCTACTACTATGGGCAATAATTCTTAGAAGAAATTGAGTAGCCATTATAGTCAACAAAGGAGTCCAAAATGCAGTACTTTGGTGCAATCTCAAAAATGACAAAAAGACCTCTGTTCATTTCCAAGGCAAACCATTCAGTATCACAGTAATCCAAGTCTATGTCCGACACTGTAATGATGAATAAACTGAAGCTGAGTGGTTCTATGAGGACCTACAACACCTTCTAGAACTAACACACACAAAAAAGATGTCCTTTTCATGATAGGCGACTTGAATGCAAAAATAGGAAGTCAGAAGATACTCAGGGAAATGGACAAATTTGGACTTGGATATAAAATGAAGCAGGTAAAAGGCTAACAGTGTTGTCAAGAGAATGTACTGGTCATAACAAATACTCTCTTCCAACAACACAAGAGACAACACTCTACACATGGAAATCACCAAATGGTCAATACTGAAATCAGATTGATTATATTCTTTGCAGCCAGAGATGGAGAAGCTCTGTACAGTCAGGAAAAATAAGATTGAGAGATAACTGTGGCTCAGATCACAAACACTTACTGGAAAATTCAGTCTTAAACTGAAGAAAGTAGGGAAAAACACTAGATTATTCAGGTATGACCCAAATCAAATATCTTACAATTATACAGTGGAAGTGACAAATTGATTCAAGGGGTAAGATCTGATAGACAGAGTGCCTTAAGAACTGTGAACTGAGGTTTATGGCCTGGTACATGAGGCAGTGATCAAGACCATACTCTAGAAAACGATGTGCAACCAAGCAAAATGGTTGCCTGTGGAGGCCTTACAAATAGCTGGGAAAAGAAGATAAGTGAAAGGCAAAGGAGAAAAGGAAAGATATACCCATTTGAATGCAGAGCTCCAAAGATTAGCAAGGAGAGGTAAGAAAGCCTTTCTCAGTGATCAATGCAAAGAAATAGAAGAAAACAATAGGGAGAGAAAGACTAGAGATCTCTTCAAGAAAATTAGTGATACCAAGGGAATATTTCATGCAAAGATGGTCACAATAAAGGACACAAATGGTAGGGACCTAACAGAAGCAGAAGGTATTAAGAAGAGGTGGCAAGAATATACAGAAGAAATATACAAACAAGAACTTCATTACCCAGATAACCATGATGGTGTGATCACTAGCCTAGAGCAGAAATCCTGGAGTATAAAGTAAAGTGGGCCTTACAAAGTATCACTGTGAACAAAGCTAGTGGAGATGATGGAATTCCAGTTGAGCTATTTCAAATCCTGAACGATGATGCTGGAAAGTGCTGCACTCAATATGCCAGCAAATTTGGAAAGCTCAGCAGTGGCCACAAGACTGGAACCGGTCAGTTTTCATTCCAATCCCAAAGAAAGGCAATGCCAAAGAATGCTCAAACCCTGGACGATTGCATTCATCTCACACACTAGCAAAGTAATGTTAAAAATTCTCCAAGCCAGGCTTCAACAGTATTGAACCATGAACTTACAAATGTTCAAGATGGATTTAGAAAACGCAGAGGAACCAGAGATCAAACTGCCAATATAATTGATTTTACCTTTCGGTGTCCATAAGTCTTTTGCTTTATCCATTCTTTATGGTATTTATTGTTAGTTGTAGATATTTTCACTTTCTTCTAGTCCAAGGGACTATTCAGAGTCTTCAACACCACAGCTCAAAAGTGTCAATTCTTCAGCAATCAGCTTTCTTTAGAGTCTAACTCTCACATCCACATATGACTACTGGAAAAACCTTAGCTTTGAACAGATGGACCTGTGTCTCTACTTTTAAATATGCTGTCTAGGTTGGTCATAGCTTTGCTTCCAAGGAGCAAGCATCTTTTAATTTCATGGCTGCAGTCTCTATTTGCAGTGATTTTGGAGCCCCACAAAAAAAAAAATCTCACTATTTCCATTGTTTACCCATCTATTTGCCATGAATTGATGGGACTGGATTTCAAGATCTTCATTTTCTGAGTGTTGAGCTTTAAGCCAACTTTTTTACTGTCCTCTTTTTTTCACTTTCATCATTTTAAATATATTGTTCTAATCCTTTCTTGCCTGCAATGTTTCTGCTGAAAAATCAGCTGATAGTCTTATGGGGATTCCTTTGTATTTTATTTATTGCTTTTTCCATTGTTGCCTTTAGTATTTTCTCTTTTTCTTTATTTTTGTTTTTCAATTTGAAATTTTGTATGTTTTGATGAATCAGTTAAGTTCAGTTGTTCAGTCGTGTCTGATTCTTTGCAACCCCATGAATCGCAGCATGCCAGGTCCCCCTGTCCATCACCAATTCCCAGAGTTCACTCAAACTCACCTTCATCAATTTGGTGATGCCATCCAACCATCTCATCTTCTGTCATCCCCTTTTCCCCCTGCCCCCACCCCCTTCCAGCATCAGAGTCTTTTCCAGTGAGTCAGCTCTTCACATGAGGTGGCCAAAGTATTGGAGTTTCAGCTTTAGCATCATTCCTTCCTTCAGAATGGACTGGTTGGATCTCCTTGCAGTCCAAGGGACTCCCAAGAGTCTTCTCCAACACCACAGTACAAAAGCATCAATTCTTCGGTGCTCAGCCTTTTTCACAGTCCAACTCTCACATCTATGCATGACCACTGGAAAAACCATAGCCTTGACTAGATGGACCTTTGTTGGTAAAGTAATGTTTTTGCTTTTTAATATGCTATCTAGATTGGTCATAACTTTCCTTCCAAGGACTGAGTGTCTTTTAATTTCATGGCTGCAATCACCATCTGCAGTGATTTTGGAGCCCAAATAAAGAAAGTCTGATACTGTTTCCACTGTTTCCCCATGTATTTCCCATGAAGTGATGGGAACGGATGCCATGATCTTCGTTTTCTTAATGTTGAGCTTTGAGCCAACTTTTTCACTCTCCTCTTTCACTTTCATCAAGAGGTTCTTCAGTTCCTCTTCACTTTCTGCTATAAGGATGCTGTCATCTGCATATCTAAGTTTGTTGATATTTCTCCTGGCAATCCTGATTCCAGCTTGTGCTTCTTCCAGCCCAGCGTTTCTCATGATGTACTCTGCATGTAAATTAAGTAACAGGCTGACAATATACAGCCTTGATGTACTCCTTTTTCCTATTTGGAACCAGTTTTGATGATTAATCTTGGGTTAATCCTGGCTGAGACTTTACACTTCCTGGACTTGGGTGTCTGTTTTCTTTACCATGTTAGGGAAGTTTTCAGGTCTTATCTTTTCAAATAAATTCTTAGGCTCTTTTTCTCCCTCTTCTCCTTCTAGGACCCCTATATATGATTGTTGGTTGTTGGAGACTGTGGCCAGTGTACTAAGTGCGGCCGAGAGGAGCTACCCCATTTCCAAGGTCAGGGGCAGAAGCCTGGAGGACCCAATGCTCAAAGGGCAATGGCCAAGAGGAGTTACCCCATGTCCAAGGTCAAGGGCAGCAACCTAGATTGCCAGGCTGCAATGGTGCAGGAATGGCCGAGAGGAACTACCTTGTGTTCAAGGTCAGGGGCAGCAGCCGGGAGGAGCTACTCTGTGTCCAAGGTCAGGGGCAATGGCAGAGAAGAGTTACTCTGCGTCAGAGATGATGGCCAGAGATGATGGCTGAGAGGAGCTACCCTGTGTCCGAAGTCAGGGGCGGCAGCCGAGAGGAGTCACCCCACATCCAAGGAGCGGTGGCTGCCTGAGCAAACTTCCTGATGTTCAAGCTGGTTTTAGAAAAAGTAGAGGAACCAGAGATCATATTGCCAACATCTGCTGGATCATGGAAAAAGCAAGAAAAGTCCAGAAAAAAAACATCTATTTCTGTTTTATTGAATATGCTAAAGCCTTTGACTGTGTGGATCACAATAAACTGTGGAAAATTTTGAGAGAGATAGGAATATAAGACCACCTGACCTGCCTCTTGAGAAATCTGTATGCAGGTCAGGAAGCAACAGTTAGAACTTGACATGGAACAACAGACTGGTTCCAAATAGGAAAAGGAGTATGTCAAGGCTGTATATTGTCACCCTGCTTATTTAACTTATATACAGAGTACATCATGAGAAACGCTGGACTGGAAGAAACACAAGCTGGAATCAAGATTGCCAGGAGAAATATCAGTAACCTCAGATATGCAGATGACATCACCCTTATGGCAGAAAGTGAAGAGGAACTAAAAGCCTCTTGATGAAAGTGAAAGAGGAGAGTGAAAAAGTTGGCTTAAAGCTCAACACTCAGAAAACAAAGATCATGGCATTAGGTCCCATCACTTCATGGGAAATAGATGGCAAAACAATGGAAACAGTGTCAGACTTTATTTTTTGGGGTCTCCAAAATCACTGCAGATGGTAACTGCAGCCATGAAATTGAAAGACGCTTACTCCTTGGAAGAAAAGTTATGACCAACCTAGACAGCATATTCAAAAGCAGAGACATTACTTTACCGACTGTAGTCAAGGCTATGGTTTTTCTTGTAGTCATGTATGGATGTGAGAGTTGGACAGTGAAGAAGGCCGAGCACTGAAGAATTGATGCTTTTAAACTGTGGTGTTGGAGAAGACTCTTGAGAGTCCCTTGGACTGCAAGGAGATCCAACCAGTCCATTCTGAAGGAGATCAGCCCTGGGATTTCTTTGGAAGGAATGATGCTAAAGTTGAAACTCCAGTACTTTGGCCACTTCATTCAAAGTGTTGACTCATTGGAAAAGACTCTGATGCTGGGAGNGGTGTTGGAGAAGACTCTTGAGAGTCCCTTGGACTGCAAGGAGATCCAACCAGTCCATTCTGAAGGAGATCAGCCCTGGGATTTCTTTGGAAGGAATGATGCTAAAGTTGAAACTCCAGTACTTTGGCCACTTCATTCAAAGTGTTGACTCATTGGAAAAGACTCTGATGCTGGGAGGGGTTGGGGGCAGGAGGAGAAGGGGAAGACAGAGCATGAGATGGCTGGATGGCATCACTTTCTTGATGAACGTGAATTCGAGTGAAATGTGGAAGATGGTGATGGACAGGGAGGCCTGGCGTGCTGCGAATCATGGGGTCGCAAGGAGTCGGACACGACTGAGCGACTGAACTGAACTTAACTGATGTTTGATGTTCTAGGAGTCTCTTAAATTGCCCCCTTTTCATTTTCTTCTTTATTCTCTATGATGCTAGTGAGTTCCATTTCTCCTTCTTCCCACTCACTGATTCTTCTGCTCACTGATTTATTTATTTTGCTATTGATTCCTTTCAGTGTGTTTTTCTTTTTAGGTATTTGAATTTTCTTATTCCGGTTGTTCTTTATAAATTTTCTTTGCTAAAATCTTCTTATAATCTTCTTGCTCTGTGCATATTCTTTTTCTGAGTTATTGGATCATCTTTATTATCATTACTCTGAACTCTTTCTTGAGTAGATTGCCTATCTCCACATCACTTAGTTATTCTTCTAGAATTTTATCTGTTCCTTCATCTGCAAGGTATTGGGTAGGGCCAGGTCTTGGTTCCAAGGTCCAAAGTGTATGCCTCCATCCAGAGTTCATGTCAGTCCCCACTATGTCCAACACTAGCTTTCATGACCCCACAGAGCCACAGTTCCCATCCTCCTCAATAGACATTCCAGTTCATTCCAGGTCTGGCTGCCTGCTTTTGCCTTTAGTCTTGGGGCATCTGAGACTTTCTGTGTGATCTCCAAGAGTGAAGTTCCTGAAGCCAAGCCCCATTGGACTTCAATTTTGAATGCTCCAGGTTGTCTTCTTTCTGATGCTAGACTGTAAGGCTGGGGAGCTTGGTGTGGGTCTCAGAGCTCTCTCTCAATGGAGAATTTTTGCTATATAATTATTTTTCAGTGTGTGTGTTGCCCATAATGCAGTAAGGAATTGAGTATATTGTGAATGCACTCCTGCCACCATTTCCTGTTTTGTTCTTCATGTTTTTGGATGCAGAATATCTTTTCTTGGTTAGTTCCAGTCTTTGTTATCAATGTTTTTTTTCAGTAATTATTTGTGATTTGGATGTGTTCATTAGAGTTGGTGAGCTTAATGCCCTTCTACCTTGCCATCTTGTCTCCATCCCCATTGGGTTAATATCTTCAGATGACAGTTCCCATTCCAGTTGAGCCTTCTAAAGTTTCACCACAAACTAGCTTGTGCTCTAGTACCTCCTATCCCAGCTCCCCAGTCATATGAACATAGAAGAAACATACTGTTCTCTGCAGCCCAGCTACTAATACCTGGTTATTGCTTAGCAAGTCACATATGTTCTTAAAACTCATTTTGAGCAGCACATATTATCCCTAATATCTTATTGGAATTATTATAATCTAGAATCTAGAGTGAAAATTTGGAGAGTAGGAAAAAAAATTATGGCCAATGGCAAAAAATTTAATAGATTTGCTCCATGTAACACTTCTAGAAATTAAAACCATATTGGTTTTTCAAAAATATTACAGATGGAGCAGTACCTATTGTTTAGAATAAGGGTCCTGAATTGAGAGACATAGGGATGTTCTCATCTATTCATCCATTATTTTCAAGGTTAGCATTACTGTATGTACCCTCTATAATTGCACAGTTTCAGGAGAGAAATTAATATGGGAGACAAAAATAAAGAATGATCACCAGTATGATTACTTTGAGAAAATTACTGGAATTAAGTCATGCTTGTTTGCTGCTTGTATTATTTGACTGATATATTCAAGTCCTAGCTTTCAGTGTTGTAAATTGGTGGTAGTTTAGTCACTCAGTTGTATCCACCTCTTGTGACCCCGTGGACTGTAGCCCCCCAGGCTCCTCTGTCTATGGAATTCTCCAGGCAAGAATACTGGAGTGGATAGCCATTTCCTTCTCCAGGGGATCTTCCTGACCCAGGAATCAAACCTGAGTCTCCTACATTGTAGGCAGATTCTTTACTAAATGAGCTTTGAGGGAAGCCTAAGTTTTGATAATTAAATTCCTTTACCCTACTTCCTAATGACTCATTTTCTCCTCAACCAGTTATAAACTGGTTCATTGCTGGGAGCCAGCACAGGAGAACCCACCCATGACAAAGGTCATGAGGAAGAGGTCTGACAGGCAAAGGTGAGTCAGGACTAGAGGGACCCCCTGAACCTGCTCAAGCATTTACCCCAAAACCACAATTTGCCTGTCCTGCTATTTTTCACTAACTCCTCTGTTACTAATGGGGGGCTGTCCCCGACCACCTTTCTCTGAAGAAAATTAACTTAGAGCTCTAGTTAATAAGTCACCTAGGCCTGCTGCTGTTGCTGCTAAGTCACTTCAGTCGTGTCCGACTCTGTGAAACCCCATAGATGGCAGCCCACCAGGCTCTGCCATCCCTGGGATTCTCCAGGCAAGAACACTGGAGTAAGTTGCCATTTCTTTCTCCAATGCATGAAATGAAGTCACTGAGTCGTGTCCAACTCTCAGTGACCCCATGGACTGCAGCCTACAAGGCTCCTCCATCCATGGTATTTTCTAGGCAAGAGTACTGGAGTGGGATGCCATTGCCTTCTCCAACCTGGGATTAATTGGAGTGTTTCAATTCAGACCCCTCTGATAGCTTTCAAACTTGTCTGATAGGTTTATCCAGACTTTTACAACTACGCATGTAATTGTTTACAGCCTCCCAACTGCAAGAGGCAGAGGAAGCTTAAAACATTCTAGGAATGTAGAGCCTTTTGAGGAGTTAAAAATTATTAGAATAGAACTGGTTAAGGGTTTCATTGTTGAGCCAGTACTTGCTGCCAAGTTTTCATATCTTTTGTTTGTTGATATAGTTGGTGTATAGAAAAAACAGGAAATAACCCTGGCCTTAGCAACATTAGACTTTTTAGTTAAGTACTTCCTTTGATATAACACACTGCACCTTTGTTCTATAGGTTCTATATAACTTTATTTAGTACTTTGAGGGTGATGCAGATTAAAGAAAAAACACTTCAAGGGAAAATGAGTTTTCTAGTTGATTAACATTCTGAGAGAGATGGGAATACCAGACCACCTGACCTGCCTCTTGAGAAATCTGTATGCAGGTCAGGAAGCAACAGTTAGAACTGGATATGGAACAACAGACTGGTTCCAAATAGGAAAAGGAATACGTCAAGGCTGTATATTGTTACCCTGCTTATTTAATTTCTATGCAGAGTACATCATGAGAAATGCTGGACTGGAAGAAGCACAAGCTGGAATCAAGATTGCCGGGAGAAATATCAATAACCTCAGATATGCAGATGACATCACCCTTATGGCAGAAAGTGAAGAGGGACAAAAAGCCTTTTGAGGAAAGTGAAAATGGAAAGTGGAAAAGTTGGCTTAAAGCTCAACATTCAGAAAACGGAGATCATGGCGTCCAGTCCCATCACTTCATGGCAAATAGAATGGGAAACAGAGGAAAACAGTGTCAGACTTTATGTTTTTGGGCTCCAAAATCACTGCAGATGGTGACTGAAGCCATGAAATTAATAAACCCTTACTCTTCGGAAGGAAAGTTATGACCAACCTAGACAGCATATTCAAAAGCAGAGACATTACTTTGCCGACTAAGGTCCATCTAGTCAAAACTATGGTTTTTCCAGTAGTCATGTATGAATGTGCGAGTTGGACCATGAAGAAGGCTGAGCACCAAAAAATTGTTGCTTTTGAACGGTGGTGTTGGAGAAAACTCTTGAGGGTCCCTTGGACTGCAAGAAGGTCCAACCAGTCCATTCTGAAGGAGATTGGCCCTGGAATTTCTTTAGAAGGAATGATGCTAAAGGTGAAACTCTAATACCTTGGTCCCCTCATGCGAAGAGTTGACTCACTGGAAGAGACTGATGCTATGAGGGATTTGGGGAAGGAGGAAAGGGGACGACCAAGGATGAGAAGGCTGGATGGCATCACTGACTCGATGGATGTGAGTCTGAGTGAAATCCAGGAGTTGGTGATGGACAGAGAGGCCTGGCGTGCTGCAATTTTGGGGGTTGCAAAGAGTCAGACACGAATGAGCTACTAAACTGAACTGAACTGAAGATTTATCAAGGAAAAGAGCCATAAAATGTTATTGGCCAGAAGATATGTAAATCACCTGAGACCTTTTGCATACAGAGAGGTATGCAGAAAGATAGCCTTGTCTTGATAAGGATCAGGACTGCTGCCCCTGCATGGCTCTGTATTCCTCATTAGTCTCTATGTACAACTTGGTATATATGTTCCCTTTGAAAATAAAGTTGTGGGTCTTACACGAGCTTGGCCTCCCCATGTCGTACATTCTTTCTCTCTTTATCTCTTTTTCAGGCTAATTCCCTGGAGTGCAGGTGCCCTCTGAGTTCACTTTCCTGCCTGGGCTTCTAAGACCCACTCAAGAAGGTGCCCAAGGTGGCGGCACTTTCTGCTATTTGAGAGGGCGCCTGCAGCCTACGTGAACAGTGCAAGTCCCTTTTCCTGGGCTTTATTGGCTTTCTGTGTAAACCAAGGAATATCAGCCTCTTTTCTCTCCTCTATTCTCTTAACTGCAAATTCTTTCCTTATCTCTCTCTATATCTCTATATCTCTGTCACCTCACCGTCCACACTTCAGATACCCTAGATCCAACTGGGCCTGGTCCCCAGTATTTCATTCTCACAATTGACCTTAAAATATCTGTTATTGTAATCAATAACCTCTTTATTACCAACCAAGTAGTCATTTCTCAGTTCACATTTTATTTCACCATTCAACAGTGCATGCATGCTCAGCCAAATAGTCACGTCCAACTCTTTGACCCCATGGGCTGAAGCCTGCCAGGTTCCTTTGTCCATGGAATTATTTCCATGCAAGAATACTGAAACAGATTGCATTTCTTATTCCAGGGGATCTTGAAACAGGCAGTGACCTATATCTCTTGCATCTCCTGTATTGGCAAGTAGAGTCTTTACCACTTGTGCCCCCCTGAAGCCCATTCAGCATTACTTAACATTAGTCATATTGTCTTCATCCTCAATAAAATTTTTATTTTCTTTCACTGGCTAATTATTTTCAATTTATTTTGCTTCTGTTTAATTTCTGAATTTTGACATCCTTTAGGATTTTGTTCTTACAACGTGGAAGAAATGGACAAAGTCTTAGAAAAGTGCAACTTTCCAAAACTGAACCAGGAAGAAATAGAAAATCTTAACAGACCCATCACATGCACAGAAAATGAAACTGTAATCAGAAATCTGCCAGCAAATAAAAGTGTAGGTCCAGATGGCTTCACAGCTGAATTCTACCAAAAATTTAGAGAAGAGCTAACACCTATCCTACTCAAACTCATTCAGAAAATTGCAGAGGAAGGTAAACTTCCAAACTCATTCTATGAGGGCACCATCACACTAATACCAAAACCTGACAAAGATGCCACAAAAAAAAGAAAAGAAAGAAAGAAAGAAAAAGAAAACTACAGGCCAATATCACTGATGAACATAGATGCAAAAATCCTTAACAAAATTCTAGCAATCAGAATAGCAAACACATTAAAAAGATCATACACCATGACCAAGTGGGCTTTATCCCAGGGATGCAAGAATTCTTCAATATCCACAAATCAATCAATGTAATACACCACATTAACAAATTGAAAAATAAAAGCCATATGATTATCTCAATAGATATAGAGAAAGCCTTTGACAAAATTCAACATCCATTTATGATAAAAACTCTACAGAAAACAGGAATAGAAGGAACACACCTCAACATAATAAAAGCTCTATATGACAAACCCACAACAAACATTATCCTCAATGGAGAAAAATTGAAAGCACTTCCACTAAAGTCAGGAACAAGACAAGGGTGCCCACTCTCACCACTACTATTCAACATAGTTTTGGAAGTTTTGGCCACAGCAATAATACCAGAAAAAGAAATAGAAGGAATCCAAATTGGAAAAGAAGTAAAACTCTCACTGTTTGCAGATGACATGATCCTCTACATAGAAAACCCTTAAAACCACCAGAAAATTACTAGAGCTAATCAATGAATATAGTAAAGTTGCAGGATATAAAATCAACACACAGAAATCCCTTGCATTCCTATACACTAACAATGAGAAAATAGAAAGAGAAATTAAGGAAACAATTCCATTCACCATTGCAATGAAAAGAATAAAATACTTAGGAGTATATCTACCTAAAGAAACTAAAGACCTATATATAGAAAACTATAAACTCAATCCCTGTGTGATTATATGTTTTACCACAGATTTTAATAGTATGAGCAATATAATGTTCCTTGAACTTCACACTAATTCAATCTACTTTCCTCTTTGATATGTAAAATCGATCAAAGTTGACATGTTTAAGAATGTTTTCTTCAAATCTGAAAATTTCATAGTACTCTTCATTTTGGTAAATGACCATCCTTGATAATTTTTTTCTCAACATGCTAGATGATCAGTTAGTAGTCTTGTTTATGGGTTGACAAACCTACACCAGCTCCATCACAACCATCTTAGTATAAAGAACTTCACCCTTGACATTTATGGAATCCACAACAAGAATAAAAATAGAATCCACATACATAAATCTAAGTACTTGAAAGTTATAAATACAGTTTTACTCACAGCCTGGCCTGCTTCCATGTAATGTGACCCATATGGCCCCTTCTTTGGGATCTTCTTCATGACAGAAAAACAATTGAACTGCTTTATTTGTCTCCCTAGACAGGCCTAGTGTCAGTGGGCCAGGCTGGTAGAAAGGATGTGCTAAGGCAGGGCAGCAAGAAAGTTGGTCTGGGGCCAAGGACTAGTGGGACAACACTAGATAATTTTTGAATCCATAGTAGAGACTCATAGGGTCAATGACCTCAGGGTACCAGGACAAGCTGATTCCCCTCCCCATACCACGTTTCACTCTGCATTTCCCAAAACACCACTGCAGCAGAAGAAATAAAACAGGCATCCTTCATCTGGGGAACTGGGTGGTGTAACACACTCTCCTTTTTTCTACAGTTCACATGTTCTCATTCTCACTGTATCCTCTGGCCTGCAAGCAAAGTTCTCCTCTCTAGTATATTTCATACATATTCTGAACAAAGTTTTTAAGAGAATGAAAAGAAAATAATTACATGGATACATGTATATAGGGTTTCCCTGGTAGTTCAGCAGTAAATCATTCACTTGCAAATGCAGGAGACATGGGTTTGATCTCTGGGTCAAGAAGATCCCCTGGAGAAGGAAATGGCAACCCACTCCAGTATTCTTGCCTGGGAAATCCCATGGATAGAGAAGCCTGGTAGGCTACAGTCCAAGGGGTTGCAAAGGAGTCAGACAAAAATTAGCTACTAAACAACAAAATGTGTATACTTACAGATATATATGCATGTATATTTTCTATAATAATTCAATTATTTGTATATTTTTATGTCAGGGATTAGTATATGTGAAACCCTCCAAAATGTGTGGCCCAGAGTAGGACCTTTTTTCTAGATTTGAGTTTCATGATATTTGTCATAGCTATCATCATGTGGTTCCTGTGCTGTTTCATTACTTTAGACCATAATGATTATATGAAAGATAATTACATTTCTAATAATGTCATAAAGTTATATTTCAATCTAGTAATACTAACACATATTTTAAAAGAAATGAATATTCTGGAAAAAAGAAATAAAAGTGAGTTATTCTATACAGGTAGGACATATTCCTTAATTTCTTCACTGTTCGTTGAAGATAGCAAGAGAGAGAGAGGAGTCACAAAATTGACATTCAGTTCAGTTCAGTTGCTCAGTTGTCTGACTCTTTGTGACCCCATGGACTCGAGCACACCAGGCCAGGCCTTTGTCCGTCACCAACTCCTAGAGTATACCAAAACCCATGTTCATTGAGTCGGTGATGCCATCCAACCATCTCATCCTCTGTGGTCCCCTTCTCTTCCCACCTTGAATCTTTCCCACCATCAGGGTCATTTTAAATGAGTCAGCTCTTTGCATCAGGTGGGCAAGGACTGAAGTTTCAGCTTCAACATCAGTCCGTCTGATAAACACCCAGGACTAATCTCCTTTAGGATGGACTGGTTGGATCTCCTTGCAGTCCAAGGGACTCTCAAGAGTCTTCTCCAACATCACAGTTCAAAAGCATTAATTCTTCTGCAATCAGCTTTCTTTATAATCCAACTCTCACATCCATACATGACCACTGGAAAAACCATAGTCTTGACTAAACAGACCTTTGTTAGCAAAGTAATGTCTCTGCTTTTTAACATGCTGTCTAGGTTGGTCATAACTTTCTGTCCAAGGAGAAAACATCTTTTAATATCATGGCTGCAGTCACCATCTGCAGTGATTTTGGAGCCCGAATATATAAATTTGGCCACTATTTCCACTGTTTCCCCATCTATTTGCCATGAAGTGATGGGACCAGATGACATGATCTTCGTTTTCTGAATGTTGAGCTTTAAGCCAACTTTTTCACTCTCCTCTTTCACTTTCATTAAGAGGCTCTTTAAATCTTTTTCACTTTCTGCCATCATGATGATGTCATCTGCATATCTGAGGTTACTGATATTTCTCCTGGCAATCTTGGTTCCAACTTGTGCTTTCTCCAGCCCAGCATTTCTCATGATGTATTCTGCATATAAGTTAAATAAGCAGGGTGACAGTATACAGCCTTGATGTATACTATTTTCCTATTTGGAAACAGTCTACTGTTTCATGTCTAGTTCTAAGCGTTGCTTCCTGACCTGCATACAGATTTCTCAAGAGGCAGTTCAGGTGATCTGGTATTCCTATCTCTTTGAAAATTTTCCACAGTTTACTATGATGTTTTGGCATCATTAATAAAGCAGATGTAAATTTTTTCTGGAACTCTCTTGCTTTTTTGATGATCTAGTGGATGTTGTCAATTTGATCTCTGGTTCCTCTTCCTTTTCTAAAACCAACTTCAACATCTGGAAATTAATGGTTAATGTGTTGCTGAAGCCTGCACTGGAGAATTTTGAGCATATTACTTTGCTAGCGTGTGAGATGAGAGTAATCGTACAGTAGTTTGAGCATTCTTTGGCATTGACTTTCTTAGGGATTGGAATGAAAACTGACCTTTTCCAGTCCTATGGACACTGCTGAGTTTTCCAAATTTGCTGGTGTATTGAGTGCAGCGTTTTCACAGCCTCAGCTTTTAGGATTTGAAATAGCTCAACTGGAATTCCATCATTTCCACTAGGTTTGTTCGTAGTGATGCTTTCTAAGGCCCACTTGACTTCACATTCCAGGATGTCTGGCTCTAGGTGAGTGATCAGACCGTCGTGATTATCTGGGTCATGAAGATTTTTTTTTGTACAGTTTTTCTGTGTATTCTTGCTACCTCTTCTTAATATTTTCTGCTTCTATTAGAGCCATACTATTTCTGTCTTCTATTGAGCCCATCTTTGCATGAAACTTTCCCTTGGTATTACTAATTTTCTTGAAGAGATCTCTCATCTTTCCCATTCTATTGTTTCCCTCTATTTCTTTGCACTGTTCACTGAGGAAGGCTTTCTTATCTCTCCTTGCTATTCTTTGAAACTGCACTCAAATGGGTATATCTTTCCTTTTTTCCTTTTTTTTTTTTTTTTTTGCTTTTCTTCATTTCACAGCTATTTGCAAGGCCACCGACGGTCATTTTGCCTTTTTTGCATTTCTTTTTCTTGGGGATGGTCTTGATCCCTGTCTCCTATGCAGTGTCCCAAACCTTCATCTATAGTTCATCAGGCACTCTGTATATCAGATCAAGTCCCTTAAATTGATATAAATTTACCAGTTTGTTTAAAAATGCAGAATGCCACTTTTTGAGCATTTCGTGGAGGTGCATATGTGAAAATAGAAACTGTTGCAAAACTTTTGCAAATTATAGACTCTATAAATAGGTATGATCTATTCAAAAAATGTCACTTTTTTATTCTCAATTTTTACTTTGACTTTTGAGAACAGTTATTTTCAGACATTTCAGTTAAAGTACTATGCTACATTGCAGCATGTAAGGTTATGTGCCACTCATGCTGCATTACAAAAGCAGAAATATCAGTTGAAAAGCATTTCTTAAAGCTAGACTTAAAAGGCATTATGATTTATAAACATGGTTCAGTCAAAAAACCTTTGAAGATTTATCTTTTATGTGGATGCTACTAGTGACTCACTGGTGATTTCACCTCTATCACTAAGGCCTTTTCTACAAAAGAGCAAAAGTGGTTTGCAGTGACAAAAATAAAATATAAAAAATAGTGTTAGGAATTTGTTATTATTGAAAGCATAAAACATTCAGTTCTGTTTTTACTTTCTTTATCAACACACTTTAAAGGACATTTAAAACAAAAAGATAAAGAGATTGGGTATTTTTTTTTTCTTTTATGACGAAATTTTAGTTGTCATTCCAGCGTTTCAGAATAACTCTGGGTCAGTACAACTTGGTGGTGTATAAAGAGTTCTTGGCTGAGAATATACTGAAGCTTTAAGTACAGACTACTTAAATATTCTTGGGTTCATCCACAATTTATGCAAAGCTGAGTAAAGCTATTATACTGTGTCTGTCACATCTAATTTATGATTGTATTACAACCATATTAATTAAGTTCTACTGCACACATACATTGATTTTACTTACTATTCAGAAGAATAAAATATAACTGTACAGACCAATGTAGAAGATTCCCAGGACATATAATTATAGGAAAAAGAAAGTGTTTGAATCAATTACCTTGTTTTTTACTTTATTTTACTTTGCAATTACTTTTTGTAAAAATATATTAATAGTGATATAACATGCACTAATATATTCAAAGCAAAAGTAGAAAGCATATGTAATCATATTTTATAAATGCAGAAGTTTATTATTTTCCATAACACATAGATAAAAATATGGTATAGGAAAAAGATATTTAAGTAATTAAATTTGCAATTGAATAAAAGAAATATTACCATGTTGCACCTATAAATTTTTAAATGATTTTAAATTTTACAATTGTATTTTTTTTCTTCTTTATATCAAAGTGTTAAATTTGTGAACTTCTGGAGACATAGTCTATTTGCCAAGCAAATTTGGGGATATTCTCAGAATTCTTGGCAATGAAACTAAAATGCATTATTCACCAGATTCACATTTCAGGCTACATTAACTGAAAATGAACTAAGGCTAAAATAATGATTATTTAGGTTAACCTATTTGAAAGATACATCTAATGAATAGCAAAGAAGAGTCAATTAGAGCCATTGTGAAATCATTAGAAAATGGCTTGTCTTGATGCTGTTATAAGCACCATATTAATTTACTACCATAAAAATCTATTCTCTAATCCTATACTGGTAATTTCCAAAAAGTCATTACATCTACCTACAGGTAAATGCTGCCTGCCTTGCTCAAACTGTTAAGCTAAGGGCTTAACAAATGGTACCTCCTTTACTCTTCCCATTTGTCTTTGGAGATCAGGATTATTATGCAGTTTAGAAGAGAAAATAGAAAGGTCAGTTGATCTGTATATAGTCACATGTCTGGAAAGAGGTGAAGCATGGGCCTAATACAACTCTGTCACTTCTAACCATCCTTTACACTTGACATCTCTACTGTTTTGCCTCTTCTCTATGTTTTTTTACAGGAGCAAATCTGTCATCAAAACCTAAGTTAGATTTAAATTAATGATTACATCTTTGCCTCTGAATAAGTAAAATAAAAATTGTGTTAATATTTCTAAATTTAAAAATATAAATTGCTGTCTTTTGATGCCTAAAATTTTTAAATCTATATATTTTAATATTATAATTAAATCCAGCTATTTCCTGACAGTCATTTTAGCTACAGGCTATATTAAAATGGTAGCTGCAGACTTATGTAATTAGAAGATAATTAGAAATCATATCATAAATATTTCTACATACATATCCGAAAGATGGGCTTCATAAAAGAGAAATATCACATAGCAAGAACAGTCATCTTTCCCAGAGTTAACTTTTGGTATTTCTTCTTAAACATACAAAAAAAGGCAACTACAGTAAAAGTATGGTCTTTGATATTTTGCACATTTGCCAGTATCCCCTATCCTATGAGATGGTAATATAAATTACATGAGATAATATATAATGTATTTAGAACAATATCTGGGTGTTGGTTGTCCAGGGAATGTAAGCATTATTTCGAGTATGGATCTTACTAGCTTTTACCAAATGATCTTGGTGGTCAGGAGTAATATAATAATGTTTTTTTCTCTTTGTAGAGTCTAAAGCAGAATTTAAATCATAACATTCATATAAGTTTGTGAGGATTTGAGATATTTAAATTGGGACATGTTTTGTTTAAAATAGCTAATCAAATTTAGGAGAAAGTTTACAAATAAATATTGTCTTAAAATATTTTTTAAACATTTTTAATAGAGTATATGAAGAAGTGAAGACGGTCAGTCATAGCCAACTCGTTGCAACCCCATGGACTGTAGCACACCAGGCTCTTTGGTACATGGGATTTTCCAGGCATTAATACTGGAGTGGGTTGCCATTTCCTTCTCCAGGGGACCTTCCCAACCCAGAGATTGAACCCAGGTCTCCCACATTGTAGGCAGATTCTTTACCGTCTGAGCCACCAGGGAAGCCCGTAGAGTATATAGTATCTATGTACTGGTAGATATTGCCAAACTACTGGTTCTGTGCTCATTACTTAAAAGCCAATACTTGAGAAGCAAGATTTGGTGGAAAGGAAGGTTGCTTTACTCAGAAAAAAACTGGTGATCTAAAGGAAAGGGGGACTCATGTCACAAAATCAACTCTGAAAATTCAACTCAGCCATGACAGGTTTTAAAGAGAAAAAAGGGAGTATCTCAGTTAATTGTTGAGGCCAACGATTAGGTTTTGTGTCATTTTTTCACTGTAGGCATGCTGGCTGCCTCTTTATGATCTTTCTCCAGATGTTGTCTTGCCCAAGTGGTCTACCTGCAGGATTGCTCAGATGGTTGCCCAATGTAGAGAGCCAGTCATTCTTTAATTACTTAATTCTGATTCCAACTTCTTTTAATCTAGGAAAAGAATCAACAATTTCAACAAGGTATTGTGTGCATTTAATAGAGCATAAGTCAGGAGATAGGTTAACTGTTACTAATACTTATTGATCTCAGGTTTATAAATGAGTTTAATGGGACTCAAAATAGATAAACAAGAAAGGGACAAAAGAGCGGCTTACAGTATATGGTTAGGTAAAAATAAAATATCCATTAGAGGCATATTACATAAAAGGACAAGCTAAAACCTAATTTAGTTCAGCTTTCTCTCCTTTAGTTCAACTTAAAACTCCAACTCTCTCTACTTCTTCCTTAGCATTCTAAATTTATATTTATCTACAATTTACATTGTCCCAAACGATAACACCTTATCACATGTTCTTGAACATGTGAAATCTAGTTAGTTCAAATTGAGAGATACTGTAAGATGAAATGCACACTATATTTTGAAGATACAGTGCAAAAAAAATCAAAATAGTCCTAATCTTAATACTGTTGTTCAGTTGCTAAGTAGTGTCCAACTATTTGTGATCCTATACATTGCAGCACAACAGGCCTCTCATCCCTGACTATCTCCTGGAGTTTGCCCAACTTCATGTCCACTGAGTTGGTGATGTAATCCAACCATCTAATCCTCTGCTGCCCTCTACTCCTTTTGCCTTCAGTCTATCCCAGCATTAAAGTGTTTTCCAATGAGCTGGCTGTTTGCATCAAGTGCCAAAGGTATTTGAACTTCAGCAATAGTCTTTCCAATTAGTATTCAAGGTTGTTTTCCTATAGGTTTCAACAATTTGATCTCCATGCTGTCCAGGGAACTCTCAAGAGTCTGTCTTGATTCCACCTTGTGCTTCATCCAACCCAGCATTTTGCATGATGCACTCTGCATATAAGTTAAATAAGTAGGGTGATGATGTACAGGCTTGATGTACACCTTTCCCTATTTTGAACCAGTCCATTGTTCCATGTCTGGTTCTGTTGCTTCTTGACCTGCATATAGGTTTTGCAAGAGGCAGGTAAGGTGGTCTGGTATTCCCATCTCTTTCAGAATTTTCCAGTTTGTTGTGATCCATACAGTCAAAGGCTTTAGCATAGTCAATGAACCAGAAGTAGATGGTTTTATTGGAGTTATCTTGCTTTTTATATAATCCAACAGATGGCAATTTGATCACTGATTCTTCTGCCTTTTCTAAATCCAGCTTTATTTGGAAATTCTTGGTTCACATACTGCTCAAGCCTAGCTTGAAGAATTTTGAGGGTTACCTTGCTAGCGTATGGTAATGTTTATGTGTCAACCCTGAGCCTCTAGTTCTAGCCTGGAAACAAGCTCATGTGTACCATCTTTCTGGATTTGTTTTTCTCTTTCTAACATAATTCATTCCATATGACAGGCTCTAGGTCTATCCACATCACTACAAATGACCCAGTTTCTTTCCTCTTTATGGTGCAGTAATATTCTATCGTATATGTACACCACATCATTTTTATCCATTCATCTGTAAAAGGATACTTAGGTAGCTTCCATGTTGTGGCTATTGTAATAGCGCTACAATGATGATTGTATACATGCATCTTTTTCAGTTTTGGTTTTCTCAGGGTACATGGGCTTCTTGATGGCTCAAATGGTAAATAACATGCCTGCCGTGTGGGAGACCCAGGTTCAATACCTGGGTCAGAAAGACCCCCTGGAGAAGGGAATGGAAACCCACTCCAGTATTCTTGCCTGGAGAATTACATGGACAAAGGAGACTGGCAGGCTATAGTTCATGCGATCACAAAGAGTCGGACACGACTGAGCAAATAACACATGGTATATACCTAGTAGTAGTATCAATGGATCATATGGTAGTTCTATTTTTAGTTTAAGGAAACTCCATATTATTCTCCTAGTCTATATTATAATTTATTAGCTAGTTATATAATTTATTTATCTTATATAATTATATAATATATATGCAATTTATGTAATCTATATTATAACTTATTTAGGAACTGAACTGAACTGATACAGCTTTTTGCAAAACATGAACTGTGACCTTCAAGATGTTCAAGCTGGTTTTAGAAAAGGTGGAGGAACCAGAGATCAAATGGCTATCATGTGCTGGATCATCAAAAAGGCAAGAGAGTTCCAAGAAACATCTATTTCTGCCTTATTGACTATGCCAAAATCTTTGACTTTATGGATAACAATAAATTGTGGAAAATTCTGAAAGAGATGGGAATACCAGGCAACCTGACCTACCTCTTGAGAAACCTATATGCCAGTCAGGAAGCAACAGTTAGAACTGGACATGGAACAACAGAATGGCTCCAAATAGGAAAAGGAGTACATCAAGCCTGTATATTTGTCACCCTGCTTATTTAACTAATTTGCAGAGTACATCATGAAAAACACTGGGCTGAAAGAAGCACAAGCTGGAATCAAGAGTATCAGGAGAAATATCAATAGCCTCAGATATGCAGATGACACCACCCTTATGGCAGACAGTGATGAGGAAATACAAAGCCTCTTGATGAAAGTGAAAGACGAGAGTGAAAAAGTTGGTTTAAGCTCAAGATTCAGAAAATGAAGATCATGGCATCTGGTCCCATCACTTCATGGGAAATAGATAGGGGAACAATCAAAATAGTGTCAGACTTTATTTTTATTTATTTATTTTTTATTTTTTTTTGGTTATGGTTTTCTCAGGGTACATGGGCTTCTTGATGGCTCAAATGGTAAATAACATGCCTGCCGTGTGGGAGACCCAGGTTCAATACCTGGGTCAGAAAGACCCCCTGGAGAAGGGAATGGAAACCCACTCCAGTATTCTTGCCTGGAGAATT
Source organism: Litocranius walleri (assembly GCA_006410535.1). Taxonomy (NCBI): domain Eukaryota; kingdom Metazoa; phylum Chordata; class Mammalia; order Artiodactyla; family Bovidae; genus Litocranius; species Litocranius walleri. Next base: position 361,943 of record SJYG01000111.1, read on the forward strand.
ACATGGACAAAGGAGACTGGCAGGCTATAGTTCATGCGATCACAAAGAGTCGGACACGACTGAGCAAATAACACATGGTATATACCTAGTAGTAGTATCAATGGATCATATGGTAGTTCTATTTTTAGTTTAAGGAAACTCCATATTATTCTCCTAGTCTATATTATAATTTATTAGCTAGTTATATAATTTATTTATCTTATATAATTATATAATATATATGCAATTTATGTAATCTATATTATAACTTATTTAGGAACTGAACTGAACTGATACAGCTTTTTGCAAAACATGAACTGTGACCTTCAAGATGTTCAAGCTGGTTTTAGAAAAGGTGGAGGAACCAGAGATCAAATGGCTATCATGTGCTGGATCATCAAAAAGGCAAGAGAGTTCCAAGAAACATCTATTTCTGCCTTATTGACTATGCCAAAATCTTTGACTTTATGGATAACAATAAATTGTGGAAAATTCTGAAAGAGATGGGAATACCAGGCAACCTGACCTACCTCTTGAGAAACCTATATGCCAGTCAGGAAGCAACAGTTAGAACTGGACATGGAACAACAGAATGGCTCCAAATAGGAAAAGGAGTACATCAAGCCTGTATATTTGTCACCCTGCTTATTTAACTAATTTGCAGAGTACATCATGAAAAACACTGGGCTGAAAGAAGCACAAGCTGGAATCAAGAGTATCAGGAGAAATATCAATAGCCTCAGATATGCAGATGACACCACCCTTATGGCAGACAGTGATGAGGAAATACAAAGCCTCTTGATGAAAGTGAAAGACGAGAGTGAAAAAGTTGGTTTAAGCTCAAGATTCAGAAAATGAAGATCATGGCATCTGGTCCCATCACTTCATGGGAAATAGATAGGGGAACAATCAAAATAGTGTCAGACTTTATTTTTATTTATTTATTTTTTATTTTTTTTTGGTTTCCAAAATCACTGCAGATGGTGATTGTAGCCATGAAATTAAAAGATGCTTACTCCTTGGAAGGAAAGTTATGATCAACCTAGATAGCATATTAAAAAGCAGAGACATTACTTTGCCAACAAAGGTCCATCTAGTCAAGGCTATGATTTTTCCAGTGGTCATGTATGGATGTTAAAGTCGGACTGTGAAGAAAGCTGAGCGCCAAAGAATTGATGCTTTTGAACTATGGTGTTGGAGAAGACTCTTGAGAGTCTCTTGGACTGCAAGGAGATCCAACCAGTCCATTCTAAAGGAGATCAATCCTGGGTGTTCATTAGAACGACTAATGCTGAAGCTGAAACTCCAATACTTTGACCACCTCATGCGAAGAGTTGACTCATTCAAAAAGACCCTGATGCTGGGAGGGATTGGGGGCAGGAGGAGAAGGGGATGATAGAGGATGAGATGGCTGGATGGCATCACCAACTCTATGGACATGAGTTTGGGTAAACTCTGGGAGTTGGTGATGGACAGGGAGGCCTGTCATGCTGTGATTCATGGGGTCACAAAGAGTTGGACACGACTGAGTGACTGAACTGAACTGAACTGATATAGTTTTTAAAAACAATTATATTTATATTGATTGGTGTGATGTTTTTGAAGTGTGTTTTTCTACTCAGATCCTTTGAATGTTTCTACCTATCCATGGTGAATTTAACTTAAGTGAGTCAGAAATAAATAGCACATGGTTGAATATTAGCAGTTTTTTTTTCCCAGAAATATTAAAATAAATATACATTTTCAGTAGTGCCTCATAGTGTGAATATTTAAGTATATTAATATGTAAGACAATTAGATGGGGGTAGTGAGACTCTCCATTAATCTGAGATTTAAAAAATAATAATTTTGTTTCAGTGTGTATGTTTCAATTTTTATATAGATGGACATTTTTGCAAATATTTGTAAATCAATTCCATTTTCCCATGGAGCTTTGGATCTGATTTTTATGTCTTAGGAATAGTATGAATAACATCTTACAATCAGTATCAAAGACAATTCATACTAAATATTACATAGTAGAATCATCATTTTTTCAAGTGGGGTTTTTCTGAACCATTGTATATCCACAGTTACAAACTTGGGTCATCACCAACAAGTTTCATATTACATATTTGAAATTTAAATTTTTATTTCCATGATAATTTTTCTTATACAATATCAATAAATTTATTAAAATAAGGAAAGTCTAGTGTACTGAACAAATTAGTCTCCAACTTATAACCTGTAGACAAGGCTAACACTCAGCTTTAATACCTTTGTTAATTTAATTTTAAAATATATTTTTGCTGAATATAAACCTATAATAATAAATTAACATTCAATATAGTGGAAGTGTATATGACTACCTTACTTTATCATGTCTTAATATGCATAGACATTATTTAGTAAACTCCATTAGCACAGAGATTATGTATTATTTTTCTCACTGATATATCTTAAACTGATAGAAGTGTGCCTGGCCTTTATAAGACTCTTAATAATTGTTAATTTGAATGATCATCAATGTTTATACTCTATGATCATTGCACATGGATAGAATTTTCATTTATATTGATAAATTGCAATAAAATACATTTTAAAAAATATATAAGAAATATAAAAGTGTATTTTATTTGTCATCATAAAGTAGTACAGCAGTTCATATTTATTGTGGTCACGGAGCTAATGAAAGCAATATGACATAAAAATAATTATTTGTGTCAAATGTACTGCATCGGAAATTGTCTTTGAAGTCATTCAAAAGAAAAATGTGTTGGGAGAAGTGAATCATTGTATAGCATAAGGTCTGAAAGATGTGCAAACTCAAGAGAACCAAGGACCTGTGGTCAAAACTAAAATCACATTCTAATGGTTATATTCAAACAATACTAACTTTTAATGCTTTGTGGGCTGATGTAGTGGTAAATATGTTATGAAGTTTTTCATAACTGTAGATTAAAGTGTTCAAACTTATACTTTGAGATAAACTATAAAAGTAATTAGACCATACAAATAATGACTGATTTATAATATGTTATATTAAGTTGATCATATATTTAATTTTAATAATGCTTCTGCTTATATAGTTGTGATTTTTAATTTGAAATTAAATGTTATAAATATAATTTACACCTAGGGAGTATAATTTACATCTAGGGAAACCTGGGCTTGATCCCTGGGTCGGGAAGATACCCTGGAGAAGGAAATGGCAACCCACTCCAGTATTCTTGCCTGGAGAATCCCATGGATGTAGGAGCTTGGTAGGCTGCAGTCCACAGGTCACAAAGAGTTGGACACAGCTGAGCAACTTCACTTATTTTAGTAGATAATATATTTGTTTGCATTTAAATAATATTTAGCTTTGAAAGTTTATCAGAACATTGCACTTACAAAAGTTCTGCATGTGACTCAAATTCATTACAGTGCAATACCTGTAAGTTTGTAATCAGAAAGACAGGTTTAAGCTCCACTTGATGCTTTTGAACTGTGGTGTTGGAGAAGACTCTTGAAAATCCCTTGGACTGCAAGGAGATCCAACCAGTCCAGTCTAAGGGAGATCTGTCCTGGATGCTCATTGGAAGGACTGATGCTAAAGATGAAACTCCAATACTTTGGCCATCTCATGTGAAGAGTTGACTCATTGGAAAAGAGCCTGATGCTAGGAGGGATTGGGGGCAGGAGGAGAAGGGGACGACAGAGGATGAGATGGCTGGATGTCACCACTGACTCGATGGACATGAGTTTGTGTAAATTATGGGAGTTGGTGACAGGAATGCCTGGTGTGCTGCAATTCATGAGGTTGCAAAGAGTCAGACATGACTGAGTGATGGAGCTGAACTGAACTGAACTAAAGGATAACTGATTGAAATTTGGCAAGTTTTTAGCTACATAATTTTTTTTTTTTTAGCAACCCAGGGAAATTACTAAATTAGATAATGCCTATGGAATATAACTAATGTCAAGCATCATAACATAATACAAGCTATATTTTTATTCTATGAGTTACCAGCACAGAGTTCCTAAAACTTTTGTGAGTGCCTAAGTTATAAGAGCACTAGGAACATCTTTTGTCCTAATATTTGTTCTTTGACTAGGTTCTTGACCCAGGGCTCCTGAAATCGTTTGTGATTTCCTGGGTAATAGAAGTTTCTTTTGTTCTGATGAAGTGACTTTGTGTGGGCTTATGGATGGCTTCTGAATAAAGGTGACCACGGGAAAGACCAAGCGATGATCAGATGCTCAGAAATGTCATGTCCTACATTCTGTGTTTCAGAAAGGGTAGAGGGACTGGAAATGGAGTTAATAATTGATCATGCTCACAAATGTGAAGAAACCTCCATAAAATTCCAGTATCGGAGAACTCCCTAAACACATCCACATACTAGCAAGGTAACTCTATGGGAACAGAAATTCTTGTGTTCAGGACCCTCCTAGACCTCACCCTAAGGCGAGATCTCTTCATCTGCATTCTCTATTATATTACTTATAACCAGTAACTGTAAGTGTCTCCCTGATTTCTGTGAGCTCCTTTGGCAAATTAATCAAACCTCAGGAGAGGATCATGGAAACCAGTGATTTAAAGTCCAGTCAGGCAGCTGTCCTTATTGACTGGAGGACCTACTATTTGTGATTGGCATCTGAAATAGGGCAAAAGAAGTCTTGAGGGACTGAACCTTTAATGTTTGAAATTTCACAAGTCTCTATGCAAATAAAGTAGTAAAGGACTCACAAAGGTGGTTTTTCCAACTCAGGTATATAAAGTACCTAAGGCATATTCAGTTCAGTTCAGTTCAGTTGCTCAGTCGTGTCGCACTCTTTTTGACCCCATGAATCGCAGCACACCAGGCCTCCCTGTTCAACACCATCTCCCGGAGTTCACTCAGACTCATGTCCATCGAGTCCATGATGCCATCCAGCCACCTCATCCTTTGTTGTTCCCTTTTCCTCCTGCCCCCAACCCCTCCCAGCATCAGAGTCTTTTCCAATGAGTCAACTCTTCACATGAGGTGGCCTAAATACTGGAGTTTCAGCTTTAGCATCACTCCTTCCAAAGAAATCCCAGGGCTGATCTTCAGAATGGACTGGTTGGATCTCCTTTCAGTCCAAGGGATTCTCAAGAGTCTTCTCCAGCACCCCAGTTCAAAAGCATCAATTCTTCGGTGCTCAGCCTTCTTCACAGTCCAACTCTCACATCCATACATGACTACTGGAAAAACCATAGCCTTGACTAGACGGCCATTAGTCGGCAAGGTAATGTCTCTGCTTTTGAACATGTTACCAGGTTGGTCATAACTTTTCTTCCAAGGAGTAAACATCTTTTAATTTCATGGCTGCAGTCACCATCTGCAGTGATTTTGGAGCCCCCCAAAATAAAGTATGATACTGTTTCCACTGTTTCCCCATCTATTTCCCATGAAGTGATAGGACTGGATGCCATGCCATGATCTTCATTTTCTGAATGCTGAGCTTTAAGCCAACTTTTTCACTTTCCTTTTTCACTTTAATCAAGAGGCTTTTTAGTTCCTCTTCACTTTCTGCCATAAGGCATATTAGTATTTATTAAATGCTGGTGCTTCTCCATAGTTATCATAGTATGATGAGATTATCTTCTTTGTGGGTTATTGATGAACATTGCAAGTTAAGAACCCAAATTAAAGCCTATTTACTCTCTCTGTTCCCTTGATTTTTCATCTTTTTTGAAGACTAACTAAAGTAGTTCATATGGTTTGGTTAGGATGTTAACCATATTTAATACCAAAAGGTATTAATAGTGTTATTGGTTTAATTGAGTCCTGAAAATTTCATGTGTTGATATTTTAACACCAAGTACCTCAGAATATAACCTTATTTTGAAATTGGGTCATTGTGAATGTAATTAGCTAAATTAAGATGAGATCTTACATGAATCATGCAGATTCATAATCCAACATGACTTGTATTTTAATAAAAAAAGTGCTATGTGAAGAGAGAGGCATATACAAGTAAAAGCTGTGTAAAGCTTGGAGTTATACTTCACTAGCTAGGAGATAGCTAGGAAAGAATCCTGGAACACCTTGATTTTGAACTTCTGGCCTCTAGAATTGTGAGACAATAAATAGTTTATTCAGAGTCACTTAGTTTGGAGCATTCTGTTATTCTTGTATCAGTAAACCAACCAAATTAGATCTATCTATTTTGGTTTCCTTGTGGCTCAGCTAGTAAAAACTCTGTCTTCAATGCAAGAAACCCTGGTTCAATTCCTGGGTCAGGAAGATACCATGGAAAAGGAATAGGCTACCCACTTCAGTATTCTTGGGCTTCCCTGCTCACTCAGACAGTAAAGAATCCACCTGAAATGCAGAAGACCTAGGTTCAATCCTTGGGTTGGGAAGATCCCCTGGAAGAGGGCATGGCAACCCATTCCAGTATTCTTGCTTGGAGAATCTTCATGGACAGAGGATACTGGCATGGTACAGTTCATGGAGTCACAAAGAGTCAAACACAACTGAGCAACTAATCACAGCAACTTGCATTTTGTGTCATACTTAAAAGATGCAATGTGAAGAGTACATGATCCCCAAATACTCAGTAAACAGCTAATATAGTGACATTTGAAAAATGTAATAAATATTTCTCTCTTTGGTGAAGGTCTCTGATTAGCACCTCATAAGCTAAGGATATAGGTTCATGTGATTTATTCAGGAAAATCTCACAGGAGGAACCAGAAACAGTGTGGAGGAAACAGGATAGAAAGGGGGTACAATTTTAGCAAGAGTGGCATTTAAGTTAAAGTTCCAGATCAACCTAATCTAATCTAAGGAGTAACTCTGAAGTATAAATTCAAAAGTCTGTTTCAACTGGAGGCCAGAGTTGGGCTTTTGTGCTTCCATGGCTGTCACAGATCAAATATCACCCAATATGTGGAGAAAATAATGCAAGAGTGAGAGGGCAGTACTGTGAATGTTGCTGAAGCTGCTAGCCAAGGGTGCAAGTGGGAGTGGGATTGCAGAGTGCATCTGGATGGGGTTTGAGGACTAAATATTCTGTCTACACAGTTTATCAGACAACTTATAAGTGGCATGACACTAACCTGGAGGGTTTAAGGAAAGCTTTCTGGAAGGAGAGCCCTCTTTATTGAATAGTCTTGAAGTATATGTACATGTGAACCAGCTGAATGTCAGTACTCTTTTTCTCAGTTTTCTGATTTTACTTTCATTCTACATTCTATTTACCATTTTATTCCCTGCTGATTGAACTTGTATTTGGTTTAATAATGTTTTTTTACACTGTCCAGCAGAGTCCACACAAATGTGTGTTAAAAGAATAAATATTTTTTTATTGTTATTGGCCTCATCTTCCTTTCCTTTGTCTATCAGTTACTGCCATTCTAAAGCAAACTTTATTTTTAAATCTGTTCCCAAAGCATTCTTGAGAAAGAAGAATGGAACTGGAGAATCAACCTGCCTGACTTCAGGCTACAAAGCCACACTCATCAAGACAGTATGATACTGGCACAAAGACAGAAATATAGATCACTGGAACAAAATTAAAGCCCAGGGATAAATCCACACACCTATGGACACCTTATCTTTGACAAAGGAGGCAAGAATATACAATGGAGAAAAGACAATCTCTTTAACAAGTGGTGCTGAGAAAACTGGTCAACCACTTGTAAAAGAATGAAACTAGAACACTTTCTAACACCACACACAAAAATAAACTCAAAATCGATTAAAGATATAAACATAAGACCAGAAACTATAAAACTCCTAGAGGAGAACATAGGCAAAACACTCTCTGACATAAATCACAGCAGGACCCTCCATGACCCACCTCCCAGAATATTGGAAATAAAAGCAAAAATAAACAAATGGGATCTAATTAAACTTAAAAGCTTTTGCACAACAAAGAAACTATAAGCAAGGTGAAAAGACAGCCTTAGGAATGGAGGGAAATAATAGCAAATGGAAGCAAATGACAAACAACTAATCACAAAAATATACAAGTAACTCTTGCAGCTCAACTCCAGAGAAATAAATGACCCAATCAAAAAATGGACCAAAGAACTAAATAGGCATTTATCCTAAGAGGACATACAGATGGTTAACAAACACTTGAAAAGATGCTCAACATTACTCATTATCAGAGAAATGCATAATAAAACCACAATGAAGTACCATTTCACTCCAATCAGAATGGCTGTGATCCAAAAGTCTACAAGCAATAAATGGTGGAGAGGATGTGGAGAAAAGGGAACCCTCTTACACTGTTGGCGGGAATGCAAACTAGTACAGCTACTATGGAGAGTAGTGTGGAGATTTCTTAAAAACCTGGAAATAGAACTGCCTTTTGACCCAGCAGTCCCACTGCTGGGCATACACACTGAGGAAACCAGAATTGAAAGAGCCATGTGTACCCCAATGTTCATCACAGCACTGTTTATAATAGTCAGGACATGAAAGCAACCTAGATGTCCATGAGCATATGAATGGATAAGAAAGCTGTGGTACATATACACAGTGGAGTATTACTCAGCCATTAAAAATACATTTGAATCAGTTTTAATGAGGTGGATGAAACTGGAACCTATTATACAAACTGAAGTAAGCCAGAAAGAAAAACACCAATACAGTATACTAACAAATATATATGGAATTTAGAAAGATGGTAACCATAACCTTGTATGAGAGACGGCAAAAGAGACACAGATTTATAAAACAGTCTTTTGGACTCTGTGGGAGAGGGAGAGGGTGGGATGATTTGGGAGAATGGCATTGAAACATGTATAACATCATATATGAAACAAATCACCAGTCCAGGTTCGATGCATGATCCTGGATGCTTGGGGCTGGTGCACTGAGATGACCCAGAGGGATGGTATGGGGAGGTAAGAGAGAGGGGGGGTTCAGGATGGGGAACATGTGTATAGGGAGGTTCAGGATGGGAAACATGTGTATACCTGTGGCAGATTCATGTTGATGTATGGTAAAACCAATACAATATTGTAAAGTAATTAACCTCCAATTAAAATAAATAAATTTATATTTAAAAAAATTAAAAATAAATCTGTTCCCAAATATTTGCATCTTTAGGATACTTTATAAATTAATCACTTTATTTATTTATGGCTGCACTGCATCTTCTTTGCTGCATGTGGGCTTTCTCTAGTTGTGGTGAACAGGGTCTCCTCATGCTGTGGAGCACAAGCTCTAAGCTCCCAGGCTCAGTAGTTGCAGTTTCCTGGCTCTAGAACACAGGCTGAGTAGTTGTGGTACAGAGGTACCGGTGCTTAGTTGTTCTTTGGCATGTGAAATCCTCCTTGACAGGCAATCAAGACTGTGTTGTCTATATTGACAGGTGGTTTCTTAATTATTGGAGCACTCGGGAAAGTCCCTCTCCACCATGACCTGCCTGTCTGGGTTGCCTTGCAGGCATGGTTTGGTTTCATTGAGTTAGACAAGGTTGTGGTCCTAGTGTGATTAGATTGACTAGTTTTCTCTGAGTATGGTTTCAGTGTGTCTGCCCTCTGATGCCCTCTTGAAACACCTACCATCTTACTTGGGTTTCTTTTACCTTGGGTGTGGGGTATCTATTCACTGCTGCTCCAGCAAAGCACAGCTGCTGCTCCTTATCTTGAAGGAAGGGTATCTCCTTACCACTGCCGTTCCTGACCTTCAATGTGGGATAGCTCCTCTAGGCCGTTCTGTGCCTGTGCAGCCACGGCTCCCCAGGTGGCTCCTCCCAGTTGCTGCCCCTGGCCTTGGGCTCGAGCTCCAGGTGGCTCCTTAGGTTCACCACCCCTGGCCTCTGGTGATGGGTGGCTCCTCCCAGCTGTCGCCCCTGGCCTCAGGATCCTGGTGGCTCCACGGGTCACTACCTCTGGCCTCGGGCGCCAGGTGGCTCCTCTCAGCTGCTGCCCCTGGCCTCAGACTCAGGCTGTCTCCTCCCAGCTGCCCCTGACCTCCAACGAGAATATGGTCCACTGGAGAAGGGAATGGCAAGCCACTTCAGTATTCTTGCCTTGAGTACCCCATGACCAGTATAAAAAGGCAAAATGATAGGATACCAAAAGAGGAACTCCCCAGGTCATTAGGTGCACAATATACTACTGGAGAACAGTAGAGAAATAATGTCAGAAAGAATGAAGGGATGGAGCCAAAGCAAAAACAATACCGAGCTGTGCATGTGACTGGTGATAGAAGCAAGATCCGATGCTGTAAAGAGCAATATTGCATCAGTTCAGTTCAGTTCAGACTGAACTCTTTGCGACCCCATGAATCGCAGCACGCCAGGCCTGCCTGTTCATCACCATCTCTCGGAGTTCATTCAGACTCACATCCATCGAGTCCGTGATGCCATCCAGCCATTTCATCCTCGGTCGTCCCCTTCTCCTCCTGCCCCCAATCCTTCTCAGCATCAGAGTCTTTTCCAATGAGTCAGCTCTTCGCATGAGGTGGCCAAAATACTGGAGTTTCAGCTTTAGCATCATTCCTTCCAAAGAAATCACAGGGTTGATCTACATCAGAATAAACTGGCTGGATCTCCTTGCAGTCCAAGGGACTCTCAAGAGTCTTTTCCAACACCACAGTTCAAAAGCATCAGTACTTCAGCACTCAGCCTTCTTCACAGTTCAACTCTCATATCCATACATGACCACAGGAAAAACCATAGCCTTGACTAGACGGACTTTAGCCAGCAAAGTAATGTCTCTGCTTTTGAATATGCTATCTAGGTTGGTCATAACTTTTCTTCAAAGTACTAAGTGCCTTCTACTTTCATGGCTGCAGTCACCATCCACAGCGATTTTGGAGCCCAAAAAAAAAAGTCTGACACTGTTTCCACTGTTTCCCCATCTATTTCCCATGAAGTGATGGGACCAGATGCCATGATCTTCGTTTTCTGAATGTTGAGCTTTAAGCCAACATTTTCCACTCTCCTCTTTCACCTTCATCAAGAGGCCCTTTAGCTCCTCTTCACTTTCTGCCATAAGGGTGGTGTCATCTGCATATCTGAGATTATTGATATGTGTCCCGGCAATCTTGATTCCAGCTTGTGTTTCTTCCAGTCCAGCATTTCTCATGATGTACTCTGCATAGAAGTTAAATAAGCAGGGTGACAATATACAGCCTTAACACACTCCCTTTCCTATTTGGAACCAGTCTGTTGTTCCATGTCAAGTTCTAACTGTTGCTTCCTGACCTGCATACAGATTTCTCAAGAGACAGGTCAGGTGGTCTGCTACTCCCATCTCCTTCCTGGAATGTCAGGTCCATGAATCAAGACAAATTGGAAGTGGTCAAACAAGAGATGGCAAGGGTGAACGTTGACATTCTAGAAATCAGTGAACTAAAATGGACTGGAATGGGTGAATTTAACTCAGATGACCATTATATCTACTACTGAGGGCAGGAATCCCTCAGAAGAAATGGAGTAGCCATCATGGTCAACAAAGGAGTATGAAATGCAGTACTTGGATACAATCTCAAAAATGACAGAATGATCTCTGTTCATTTCCAAGGCAAACCATTCAATATCACAGTTATCCAAGTCTATGCCCCAACCAGTAATGCTGAAGAAGTTGAAGTTGAACGGTTTCATGAAGACCTACAAGACCTTTTAGAACTAACACCCAAAAATGATGTCCTTTTCATTATAGGGGACTGGAATGCTAAAGTAAGAAGTCAAGAAACACCTGGAGTAACAAGCAAATTTGGCCTTGGAATGCAGAATGAAGCAGGGCAAAGACTAATAGAGTTTTGGGAAGAAAATGCACTCGTCATAGCAAACACCCTTTTCCAACAACACAAGAGAACACTCTACACATGGACATCACCAGATGGTCAACATCGAAATCAGATTGAAAGATGGAGAAGCTCTATACAGTCAACAGAAACAAGACCAGGAGCTGACTGTGGCTCAGATCACGAACTCCTAATTACCAAATTCAGACTCAAATAGAAGAAAGTAGGGAAAACAGCTAGACCATTCAAGTATAACCTAAATCAAATCCCTTATGATTATATAGTGGAAGTGAGAAATAGATTTAAGGGCCTAGATCTGATAGATAGAGTGCCTGATGAACTATGGAATGAGGTTCATGACATTGTATGGGAGACAGGAATCAAGACCATCCCCACGGAAAAGAAATGCAAGAAAACAAAATGGCTGTCTGGGGAGGCCTTACAAATAGCTGTGAAAAGAAGAGAGGCAAAAAGCAAAGGAGAAAAGGAAAGATATAAGCATCTGAATGCAGAGTTCCAAAGAATAGCAAGATGAGATAAGAAAGCCTTCTTCAGTGATCAATGCAAAGAAATAGAGGAAATCAACAGAATGGGAAAGACTAGAGATCTCTTCAAGAAAATATTTGGCCTTGGAATGCAGAATGAAGCAGGGCAAAGACTAATAGAGTTTTGGGAAGAAAATGCACTCGTCATAGCAAACACCCTTTTCCAACAACACAAGAGAACACTCTACACATGGACATCACCAGATGGTCAACATCGAAATCAGATTGAAAGATGGAGAAGCTCTATACAGTCAACAGAAACAAGACCAGGAGCTGACTGTGGCTCAGATCACGAACTCCTAATTACCAAATTCAGACTCAAATAGAAGAAAGTAGGGAAAACAGCTAGACCATTCAAGTATAACCTAAATCAAATCCCTTATGATTATATAGTGGAAGTGAGAAATAGATTTAAGGGCCTAGATCTGATAGATAGAGTGCCTGATGAACTATGGAATGAGGTTCATGACATTGTATGGGAGACAGGAATCAAGACCATCCCCACGGAAAAGAAATGCAAGAAAACAAAATGGCTGTCTGGGGAGGCCTTACAAATAGCTGTGAAAAGAAGAGAGGCAAAAAGCAAAGGAGAAAAGGAAAGATATAAGCATCTGAATGCAGAGTTCCAAAGAATAGCAAGATGAGATAAGAAAGCCTTCTTCAGTGATCAATGCAAAGAAATAGAGGAAATCAACAGAATGGGAAAGACTAGAGATCTCTTCAAGAAAATCAGAGATGCTAAGGGAATATTTCATGCAAAGATTGGTTCGATAAAGGACAGAAATTGAATGGACCTAACAGAAGCAAAAGATATTAAGAAAAGGTGGCAAGAATACATGGAAGAACTATACAAAAGGATCTTCACATTCCAGATAATCGTGATGATGTGATCACTGATCTAGAGCCAGACACCTTGGAATGTGAAGTCAAGCAGGCCTTAGAAAGCATCACTAAGAACAAAGCTAATAGAGGTGATGGAATTCCAGTTGAGCTGTTTCAAATCATGAAAGATGATGCTGTGAAAGTGCTGCATTCAATATGCCAGCAAATTTGGAAAACTCAGCAGTGGCCACAGGACTGGAAAAGGTCAGTTTTCATTTCAATCCCAAAGAAAGGCAATGCCAAAGAATGCTCAAACTACCACACAATTGCACTCATCTCACATGCTAATAAAGGAATGCTCAAAATTCTCCAAGCCAGGCTTCAGCAATACATGAAGTGTGAACTCCCTGATGGTCAAGATGGTTTTAGAAAAGTCAGCGGAACCATAGATCAAATTGCCAACATCTAAGCTGCAATCAATATGCCAGCAAATTTGGAAAACTCAGCAGTGGCCACAGGACTGGAAAAGGTCAGTTTTCATTTCAATCCCAAAGAAAGGCAATGCCAAAGAATGCTCAAACTACCACACAATTGCACTCATCTCACATGCTAATAAAGGAATGCTCAAAATTCTCCAAGCCAGGCTTCAGCAATACATGAAGTGTGAACTCCCTGATGGTCAAGATGGTTTTAGAAAAGTCAGCGGAACCATAGATCAAATTGCCAACATCTACTGGATCATGGGAAAAGCAAGAGAATTCCAAAAAAATATCTATTTCTGCTTTATTGACATGCCAAAGCCTTTGACTGTGTGGATCACAATAAACTGTGGAAAGTCCTGAGAGAGATGGGAGTAGCAGACCACCTGACCTGCCTCTTGAGAAATCTGTATGCAGGTCAAGAAGCAGCAGTTAGAACTGGACATGGAACAACAGACTGGTTCCAAATAGGAAAAGGANAGACCACCTGACCTGCCTCTTGAGAAATCTGTATGCAGGTCAAGAAGCAGCAGTTAGAACTGGACATGGAACAACAGACTGGTTCCAAATAGGAAAAGGAGTACGTCAAGGCTATATACTGTCACCCTGCTTATTTAACTTCTATGCAGAGTACATCATGAAAAATGCTGGACTAGAAGAAACACAAGCTGGAATCAAGATTGCCAGGAAAAATATCAATAAACTCAGATATGCAGATGACACCACCCTTATGGCAGAAAGTGAAGAGGAGCTAAAAAGCCTCTTGATGAAAGTGAAAGAGGAGAGTGAAATAGTTGGCTTAAAGCTCAACATTCAGAAAATGAAGATCATGGCATCTGGTCCCATCACTTCATGGGAAATACATGGGGAAACAGTGGAAACAGTGTCAGACTTTACTTTTTTGGGCTCCAAAGTCGCTGTGGATGGTGACTGCAGCCATGAAATTAGAAGACGCTTAGTCCTTGTAAGAAAAGTTGTGACCAACCTAGATAGCATATTCAAAAGCAGAGACATTACTTTGCCGACTAAGGTCCGTCTAGTCAAGGCTATGGTTTTTCCTGTGGTCATGTGTGGATGTGAGAGTTGAACTGTGAAGAAGGCTGAGTGTTGAAGAATTGATGCTTTTGAACTGTGGTGTTGGAGAAGACTCTTGAGAGTCCTTTGGACTACAAGGAGCTCCAACCAGTCAATTCTGAAGGAGATCAACCCTGTGATTTCTTTGGAAGGAATGATGCTAAAGCTGATGCTCCAGTACTTTGGCCACCTCATGTGAAGAGTTGACTCATTGAAAAAGACTCTGATGCTGGGAAGGATTGGGGGCAGGAGGAGAAGGGGACGACCGAGGATGAGATGGCTGGGTGGCATTACGGACTCGATGGACATGAGTCTGAATGAACTCGGAGAGATGATGATGAACAGAGAGGCCTGGCATGCTGCAATTCACGGGGTCGCAAAGGGTCGGACACGACTGAGTGACTGATCTGATCAGAAAAGTCCCAGGAAGCTGTTTTTGACAATCTGCTTATGGTACAGTGTCACTCTGGCATGTAAAAATTATCAAAATGTTTAAACACATTTCCTATACATGGTATTGTTACAATTAATTTATAAATAAATATTTGCTCATACATATATATAATAGATATTATAATACTAAACCTTAAAAGATATATGTAATAGACTGAATAGAATTTTTACTTCTGTCTTAAGCTTGATGTTGTTAATAATATAAACATCATTCATTAAAAGCAAGAAAATGTGATTTAATCCAATATTCTTTTAAATTGACTCAAATCATTTAGAGGGAAAAAAAAATATTAGAACCTGTAAACCATAACAAGTACAGATTAAATGTAAACTCTAAAGTACAAATTTTATTAGACCAATGCTTTTAAAAATCCAAATTTTATTAGTAGAATAACTGTTTAATTCACTTTTTGATTGTCTGAGGAAATTCTTATGAATCAAGTCCAAGTATTTAACACTATATCATTCATGGAAGAATAGCTACATTATGCAAAACTACTTTCTATGGCATAGTTATTTAATGGTTACAACAACTTGGGGCTTCCCAGATGGCTCAGTGGGTAAAGAATCCACCTTCAGTGCAGGAGACATAGGAGATGTAGGTGAGGAAGATCCCCTGGAGAAGGAAAAGCCAACCCATGCCAGTATTCTTGCCTGAAAAATCTCATGGATAAGGGATCCTGGTGGGCTAGAGTCCACAGGGTCACAAATGTCAGACACAGCTGAGCAACTAAGCAAGCATGTAACTTAATAATAGAAGTGAATTTTCTGGTTATTCTTCTTTTGAAGTTTTCCATAATTTTTGGAAGATCTTGAATTACATGGAAGTGAATATGGTCCAAATGTAAAATTTCACCTTATATATCAATACATCTAGTAAGAAACGGAAACATGCTAAGACAGATGATATCAAAGGGTTGGAATTCATGCCTCTCTTTTCCCACCCCTTGGGAGGTCTTATCTACTTGAGGCAGGTGTTAATGGAGACACTGTCCTTGGAAACAAGGAAAATAGAATTACAGAACTGCTAGACTTTGAGGATCAGACTTACACAAATAAGTGTAATGGATGCTTTTAATGAAGTGACATAGCTCAAGTTTTACTTAAATTATTCAATGACTAATGACTCAAAGGAAAAATAACTAACCTAAAAATGAAATGACTATTTAAATCTGTATACAAAGTTTTGTACACTTTTTTCTACTTTATTGTTAAATCTAATGCACTAAATATGTCTTGTGGTGCCATTGTAACAGTTGAAAATATATCTAAAAATATATGTGTTTGTAAGCTAAAAGTTTTTTTTTCTATTTAAACCTTTTTTATGTATTAAATGTTAGCTGACAAATTGTTTAAAATTCATATGTTAATTATTTATTTCTACCTGCATGGCTTGTCTTCTACAATGCTGTCTGAGATCAGATACTAGATAATTCCATTTCAGGCGTGAGAGTAATTTGTTTGATATTGATATCAATGTTTTTCAGTATAGCTTGTGAATTAATTGCAAAATAATAAAAAGATTTAGCTCTCAAAGACATCAGCAGAAATGCCAAAAGATATGATATAAAATCACAGATATATATTTTCTGTTTCTTATACCTAAAATAAAAGAAAAAAATAGAAATCTAGAATTTGCTCCTAAATACATAATTTATTATTCTATATTATAGGATTTTATATAATTAATTAGAATAAATCAGCATTAAAGTATAAGATTGTAATAATGAGACATACATGTATTGCTGTCAGCATAACTGATGCTGTCTTGGGCCTTCATTTCCTCCTGATCCTATGGCCTTACTATGCAGAAAATCTTGTCTCTGTCATCCAGGACTTTGTAATTAAGGTGTTTAATGATACTTAGGGCCAAGTGGCCTCTATGCTTTGTTTACTTCCAAACAATATTGAAAATCTTAGTTGCATGTTCTGGGAGCCTACAAGACTAGTTATCCATTCATAAGTAATTGACTTAGGAAAGTACTTCCTGTTTCCAACCACATAATCCTCTACCTTAGGTTCACTAAAAGTCTGTCCTCATGGCTTCTCAGTGGTTCAGAATGCAGCTGTGAATGCTTTCAGATTGTTTGTCCAGCCCTACCATGTGAGTAAATTTCTCTATAAAAACTTGATCCACTGATTATTATGGAATTAATCTGCCTCATTTTTCAGTCTCAAGTTACCTTCTTAACTCAATGGGCACTTTTCATTCTCACCATTCTCCAACACGTATGTTTTTGTAGATCCCAGTAGTGCAACTCTAAATCATAGTATTAATTTGGAATAAATAGTTTCTCCATCATTTATTTAGTTATATTTTTCCAAAAACGTCTACTAGGCAACTTTCTTGTTCTGGGAATTTTGTTAAACCTTAGGGGTACAGTGTTAAGAAGTATATTCATATTTCCCAGAAACATGGGGAAGAATGTAATAGTTGCAAGAAATTCAACATTGAATAATAAATACTGTGATAAGTATATGCACAGAACATGTGGAAGTCCATGAATAAAATCATTTCACTAGTTTTCTGGCTTCCTAAAGAAAGTTTCATGTGAAGTGATTGCTAAGTAAAAGTCAGCAAGATCTAAGTGGGAAACCATTTGGTTATGTTTCAGAAGGACAGAAACCAGTGGAGGAAATCCGAGACAAGAGAGGATCAAAGAAGCGAAGCAAGAAATAAAAGAAGACACAGCTTATTGAGGGAAAAAAAACAATTTAGTAAGTAGAGACTGTGACAAATAGTATGATTTATTAATGTAGGTAAACAAGTTATTCATTCTGACGATGAGTCTTTTTGAGTAAAGGATTTGGATGCTATCTGAGGCTTTGGTGTTTGCACTTTGGAAGTAGGTGGTGATTATCAAAAACTTAATAATGATAAACAGAGGAAATTCTAAGGATACTTTTCAATGAGAGATCAAAAAAAATCTTATTTGTTGTATCTATTTAGATTTTTTCATTTTTAATAAGGTTTATCTTTGGCCAAGTATTGATAATGATTTCTTTTTTATTACAACAAGCTTCAGAGATCAAGAGTTTTTATTAGTTTTTTTTTCTCCTGTCTTTACCCAACAGCACACACAGATATGTATATCATTACCTCAATTGTTAATATTTTTAATCATGAGGTAACTCACAGAGCAGTTTTTTCAATTCAGTGCTGTATTACTCTACTGAAGTCCAGTCATTCCTCTTACAAATTTATGCAAAGCACTACACACTGTTAACAGTAAGACCTTCAAGTTGTATACTTCTGACTGAGTATAAGTTATATATGTTAATGAATATCAGCACATTGGCTAATTGCTGCACAGAGTTCTAAGAATTAGAAATATTTTATTCTAATATAGATATGCACAATTAAATTCTTGAACTCTCAATAAAAAAAGCACTAGCAAACCAACTACATTTTCTCCCAGTTCACAAGTGGGAATAGGATGGAACCATTTTATATAATACATATTCTTAAATGCTATAACCAAATTTAACATAAAGCAAAAAAATGTGTATATTCTTTCATGCTCAAATAATTTTATATTTCAGTTTCAGATATCTAAAATAAAAATTTTAAAGAATGTCTTATTCAAATGATGGACACCCTTAATTGTTTTATCAAATAAGCTATGTGAAGTTAAAAGAAATGAGGTACTTCTGTGATTCCAAAGTACTTTATACTAAACATAGTTTTAAGTTATTGATGTCTTTTGTAAATTAATGAACAACTCTGATTTCCCACTATGTATTAAAAAGTCTCTTGCTCCCTCTGCAAATTTTATTAGACACTAGATGACTTTTTAAAAATAGTTTTGTCTTGATAATCATTTTTTACTCTCTGTAGAATGGTGATTTCATAATCTATAAATTTTAAATGAATATTTTAACAAAGGATAGGTTACTTTTCCTTTGATCACCAGTTGCTGTGTATCTGAACTTGTTCTCTCAATCTATCTCAAATATGTGAAAAGAATCATTTGTCATTTTCTGGCTCAAGAATGACTATATGTCTCAAAACAAAATGATAATCACACACACAAAAAAAGATAATCACTATAGTTGTTTAGGGATGAGGAATTAAGGTCAAAGAAAGGGAGAGGATAGGGAATGTGATAGAAGATATAGGATATTTTTTCAGGTTGATGAAAATGATCTAAAATTGACTGTGATGATGGGATATATATTTGTGAATGTTTTAAAAATCGTTTAATTGTATATTTTGAATAAATGAATTATCTGGTGTGTGAATTATATTTTTAAAAAATCAGTTAAAAAAAAAAAACAACTGCTTTTCCTGGCTTTGGAAGATGGAGGAAGGGCCCATGGGCCATGGACTGTGAACGATCTTTAAAAGGCAGAAGAGGCAAGGAACAGATTTTCCACTAGGGCCACCAGAGACCTAGACCACTTTGCTAACAATCTTACTTGCAGCCCAGTGACTCCATTTTCCACTACTGACCTACAGAACTGTAAGGTAACAAATTTGTATTGTTATGAAACAATAAGTTTGTGGCTTAAAGAAGCAACAAATAACTAATATTCTTTACCTAGACTATATGGCTATATTTGTAGCCAGTTAGTTGACAGAATGTTCAATGGATTCACCCAATGGATAGACAAATTCTGTATTAAAATAATAGAGGGGAAATGATAATCATGCAAACATGTCCTATATAAGTATTATCATTTTAAAATAATGCAAAGT
This sequence comes from Litocranius walleri, assembly GCA_006410535.1. Classification (NCBI taxonomy): domain Eukaryota; kingdom Metazoa; phylum Chordata; class Mammalia; order Artiodactyla; family Bovidae; genus Litocranius; species Litocranius walleri. The sequence goes on from SJYG01000111.1 coordinate 381,696, forward strand.
AATAATACAAATAAATTATTTTAAAATAATATAAAATAATAAGAGTATTTGCCTCATGTGATACATCAGACTTCAGATTGCTTGATTGATATCATATATATATGATTGTTTGAAGTTGCCAATTTCTTAATTTCAAATACATTTCAGATATCCTGCATTTGACTCTCCTCAAGATTACTGTTTTAGGTAACATATATGCACATGGATTATTTCTTGACTTTACTGTATGTTTGGGCTAACCAATGAACTTTCTAACTGCATAATTTTCTTGTTTCTAGTTGTAGCTTTTTCTTTTCTGCCTAGAGAACTTCCTTTAGCATGCGTTGTAAAGCCAGTTTAGTGGTGCCGAATTCTTTTATAAACAAGCTTTTGATGTCTCTATCAAATCTGAATGAAAGCCTTGCTGGGTTGTAGGTTTTTCCCTTTCATCACTTTAAATATATTGTGCCATTCTCTTCTGGCCTGTAGAGTTTCTGCTGAAAAATCAGCTGATGGTTTTGTGGGGATAACATTGTATTTTATTTATCATCTTTCCCTTGTTTCAGTTCAAATCTTTTGTCTTGATTTTGATTACTGTGTGTCTCAGTATGTCCCTCCATGGGGTGATCCTGTATGGATCTTTGGATCCATTTTTTTCTCGAGTTCTTGGATCATCTTTAAGATAATTACTCTGAACTCTTTCTTAGGTTGATTGCCTGTCTCCTTGTCACTTAGTTGTTTGTCTGCAGGTTTTATCTTGTTCCTTAGTCTAGAACATATTCTTCTGCATTCTCATTTTGTTCTAAACTTTTATTTGTATTTTTAATTATGTGCAAGATAAATATATTTTTGGGCCTTGGAGAATTGTAGGGTATGTCCTATGTTTCTCAGCAATACATTCCCCTCTTGTCACCCAAGGGCCAGGGACCAGCTGGCCTAAGAGTAGGTTCTGACCTTTGCTTGTGGACTCAGTTCCACAGGTTGTGGGATTTTAGTTTTCTTGCTTCTGATGTATGTGCCCTTTTGGGTGAGGCTAGTTTAGAGGCTTGTACACTCTTCCTCATGGGAGGGGCTTTTGCCAGCCCACTGGTCGGTGGAGCTGCCTTTTGACCTTGTGCTGGGTAGATCCATACCTAAGGGCATGTTATGGGCTCCAGAAGTCTTTAGATACCTTGTCTGTTGGTTGGTGGTATAGTGTTCTCACTCTGTTGGTTCTTTGGCCTGGGGGTCCCAGCACTGGAGCCTACAGGGTGTAGGGTGGGACCAGGTCTTGGTGATAATGACCTAACCAAAATGTCCATCAGCCTCTTTAGATGAATACTATAAAATATGTTAATCATTAACTTTTATGTCCCCAGAGAGATCCACAGCCATCCCTTATGTCCCTAGACTTTCCAGGACCAACAGGTATGTCTTACCCAGGCTTCTATGAAGTCACTGCTTTTGCTCTGGTCTCGGCACACATGAGACTTTGTGTGCACTCTTCAACAGTGGAATCTCTGTTTTCCCCAGTCCTATGGAGTTCTTCATATCAAGTCCCACTGGCTTTCAAAGCCAAATGATCTGGGTTCTCCTCATCCTGATGCCAGACCGCCATCAGGAGCCTGATGCTGGGCTCAGAAATTTCACTCCTGTGAGGAAATTTCTGCAATATAATTATTTTCCAGTTTGTGGGTTGCCCACCTGGGTGGTATGGGGTTTGATTATATTGCAACTGCTTCCTTCCTACCCATCTGTGTGTGTGTGTGTGTTTGTCTTTAGAACTTACCAAAAGAGATACTCTACATCCTGTCTTTTTTTGTCAATTGTTTATTGTTAATTGTAATTTGCTCTTCTTGTGGAAGGAGGTGAGTTCACAGTCTTTCTACTCCACTTTTTTTTTAAATTTTATTTTCAAAAAAATGTGTAGTTTTTACGTTCATCTGTATCATAAAATCTGTCATTTCTTTATTGTTATCAATCAATGAAAAATAGAATATGTTCTTAACATATTTTTGTTCTTTATTTTTATATGATTTTTTTTTAATACTACCATAGTATATGTGTGCT
>SJYG01000111.1:383904-507577 GCA_006410535.1 Litocranius walleri
CATATTATATGGCTACTTTTAAAATTAGAAACATTTAACTAATCTACTGTGTTTCATCAAATAAGGATAAATATTTTAAAAAATTAAGTCTAAAATTAAAATTTTAAAGTGTCTTCATAATGTTTATTATAAATATGGTATCCACCATAGAAAATGAACAATATAATGATTCTATTTAAACAGTATCCATCCTATTCAATTTCTTATATAACTTCCAATTTTTACATGAGAATAGTAATGAAATGCTTCTCAGTTTCTATTTGTGTGAAAACTTTATTTTAAATTTAAATTAAATTTAAGTATTGTTCTGGCCAGGTTAAGTTGGTCAACTTAGTAACTATTATTTAGAAGTTGATCCTGACTATTAATTACAGGATATGAAATGTTAATTTATTTGCATAAGCTTTCAGTATTTCTCTGAAAAGAATTTTTTAGCACTTTTTCATAGTGAATAGTATTACCAAAAAATACATTTGACTGAATGTTTTCAGATATTCTATTCCAATACAGAGAAGCTATTATTAATTTTGAAGTGTTTCTAAGTTACATTTTAGGTTTTTATTTGCTGTGTTCAAGTTAATTCCCAGATAATAACTCCAAAACCTTTCCAAAAGTAATTTTGAACTTAAGTAATGAAATGCATCTGAGGAAAATTGATGATGTTTTAGGGTATCGATTTCTCTATATGGAGGCTAAAAGAATGTCAAGTATATTGTATTTTCCTTGGTTTTCAAAATAAGTTATTGACCAGAGACTATTCATACATCTTTTGTTACCTGAACATTATTGTCCAGAGAGGAATAACTGGCCACAGGCATTAATTTTAGCAAAAATCCCCTGACCAATAATGTGCTATTCAAAGAGATTTAATTTGCTACTAAGATGCTATATCTACTATTGTCCTCATTATTTATATAGTGAAGTAGCTTGATAATACAATCATTTCTTTTGTCTTTCTCAGTGCTAATTAAAAGATATTCAAATCTAATCTTTCTTAGTCTACACTTCCTTCAGTCTATCTTAGCCATCTCTTAGCTTGAATGGGCACTACACTGCACAAGCTACTCAATAGCTTTAAATATCTGTAGAGACAGTCCAACATAGGATTTAAATTCCCTGCATGTTGATACTGATTCTGCCAAGAATTCAAAACGCTTAGTGTTCATTAACTGGACCATTTTTCAGTATTAGGTTTGCAATAAACAACCTTTAGAGATGGAATTATGTCTTCTTGACAGAGAGCAAGCTTGCTTCTACCCATTGTAAAATCAGAGCATTCTTTAATTCTGTGATCTTTCTTGTAGTGTAATCCATTGCATGTAGAGGCATTCTTCATCAGCCCTTTGATTAAGACCTGTAGGGATTGCAGCAAATTGGCAGTGACACTAACAAACATGTACCTCTGATTACTCCTTTTACTATGAATAATTAAGTTGTCTCTTACTCAAGAATCTTGGCTCTCCTGCACATGAAGTAGTAACTAGCTACCTTATAGTAAGTAGAGCAAACCCTAGACTATTCATAATTCATGATATTAAGAAGGAATTTCAATATAATGTAATACTACAATATTGGGGACCAATATCATTCATTATTCTTACACCATCAAGTAGTAATTCCCAAACAGTTTGTCTCCTCCTCAACTTATTTAAATGAAATATATGAAATAATCCCTTAAAATGTGGAGATAATTTTAGTCATTAAACAAATATTTTCTAAGCCCTTAAATCCTTTAGTAGGAAATAAGAATTTAATTTTATTCTTCAGAAGCTTCTAGTCAGTCATTTTATGAAAACCAGAATGTCTTCTGAAAAGAAGTGATAGTTAACAAGAAAGAAGAGAGTTGAGAGTTGCTTGTGGGAAGTGTTGTTGTTAGTCACAGTTGCTCAGTCATGTCTGATTCTTTGTGACCCCATGGATTGTAGCTGGCCAGGCTGCCCTGTCCATGGAATTCTACAAGCAAGAATACTGGAGTGGGTTGCAATTCACTTCTCCAGGGGATCTTTCAGACCCAGGGATCAAACCTGGCTCTTCTGCATTGAAGATGAATGCTTTACCATCTGAAGTCACTAGGTTGAGGGAAGGTGGTGGACAATTCTAGGGAAAGGAAAGAGTGCATATAGATATCAATAATGATAACATAATGTGTTGTGCTCTGAGTAATACAAGTTCATAACAGTACATATTAAGTTGCAGTTATGAAAATATATATTTTCAGGACTACTAGCACAGGACTATTGACACAATTAAATATCCATCTACCCACCACATCCTGTTTGTTTCTGTAAGCCCCAAAGGAACTAGAGCCATGCCCCCTCAAAAACAATCTGCAATAGTTGACATTTATTGAGCACTCATTATGTGATATTATACTATGACATGATATACTTTCATGAAGCCTAAGTTTTAAATACATTTTTTCTCTGATTTATTAAATTCAAGCTTCTCTTTGATATCTATATTTTGATATTTGAGAGGCTTCTCAAAATTGCTGTTTATAAAGAAATGCCTAATCTTTGCATCACTGTGTTCAGTTCAGATTTTTCTACAGCTATGATCACGTCAGCAAATTGCAAACCTATTTTTCCAGTTTCTTGGGACCAAAGATTTAAGTCAATCTGTATGCCTTTTATTATTTTTCACATTAATTCCAATCACCCAGGGAAACCTGTTGTCACTTTTTTCACAGTATAAGAGAATTTGATTACTTTTTAGTACCTTCACAGCTAGCATCTTGATTCAAATTACCATCATTTTTCACAATGATTATTATAATACCTTTCTTAATTATCTCACAATTCAACCCTTTAGTTTCCACAACTTATTCTCAATTAAAAGACACTTACTCCTTGGAAAGAAAGTTATGACCAACCTAGATTGCATATTCAAAAGCAGAAACATTACTTTGCCAACAAAGGTGTGTTTAGTCAAGGCTATGCTTTTTCCAGTGGTCATATATGAATGTGAGAGTTGGACTGTGAAGAAAGCAGAGCACCGAAGAATTGATGCTTTTGAACTGTGGAGTTGAAGAAGACTCTTGAGAGTCTCTTGGACTGCAAAGAGATCCAAACAGTCCATCCTATAGGAAATTGGTCCTGAGTGTTCACTGAAAAGACTGATGCTGAAGCTGAAACTTCAATATTTTGACCACCTCATGCGAATGGTTGACTCATCGGAAAAGACTCTGATGCTGGGAGGGATTGGGGGCAGGAGGAGAAGGGGAAGACAGAGTATGAGATGGCTGGATGGCATCACTGACTGACTCAATGGATATGAGTTTGGGTAAACTCTGGGAGTTGGTGATGGACAGGGAGGCCTGGCAGTGCTGCAATTCATGGGGTTGCAAAGAGTCAGATACGAATGAATGACTGAACTGACTGAACTGAATCACTGATATTAAATAAAAATAAATTTATAAAGGAATGATATAATGGATGCCATCTTAAATCAGTTTAGAGTTTTAAACCTTATTTGCTCCATGAGAAGTTATGAATCTGATGATCTATAAAGTTTTATAGAGACCATTATCATGGAGGGAATGATTTCTGGATGAACAAATGTGAAAAAAGAATACATGACCATTACCATTGGTAGGTGAATCGTGATTGTGTCTTGGACTAGATTATTAAAAAAGAATCAACATAATTGAATGGATTATAATTTAAAAGGAAGACAAAGTTTATAGATACCTTATTTGTATGACATAATGGAATGGGTATAATCAAGGATTGATTAAATGGTGAGTGGATGATGATAATTCTTAAAAAGGTATTGAATAAAATAAGTATAGTGATTAAAGAATTTAGATTTGGATATGTTAATTTTAGAACTCTAAATAAAAGAAGGAGGTGTGTCAATCAGGCTTTCTGTATCTCTTGAGAGTGATGTTTTCTGATGCATGAGAGTGGTGCTCATCGATTCTGATGCTACATGTTTATGTAAAGAAATGCATAATTAGATCTTAGAGTTTGGAAGCCATCTGACAATTATTACCCATTTTTTCTTCCAGACCCTAAATACATTTAGAAATAATACTAAAGTGTTTCTGTTTAATATATTATGTTAAATTTCTTTTGCAAATAATTGTGAGACAAAATTAAAATAATATTTACGTGTTCAGAAAAATATTATAAACCTTTTTTCACCAGTTTTAATTCTTGTTCTAGGTTCTAAATGACCAACTTTTTTTTTCTTTTTTACTCCTTTCTTTGATAAAAGTTTAAAGCTAAACTTTTTTATTTAAACACAAATTTTTGAAAGTCAAAAAGTTAAAATAGATTAAATCAGCTAAATATTTTTAAATGTCTAGTTCAAATTGATAGTCTTACTGAATTCACATTGAGAAAGCTTTTATGCATTAACATATTGTTAAAAAGTCAGAATTTTTATTAATTTAATTTGGATTTGGATATATTTAATATGATAAGTAGGTTTTTGAACACTTGGTGAAAGTATATTGAAATACATAACTTGTCAAACAATGAAGACAATCATTTTGACAGAGGAACCATTTGACAGTTAAATTTTTTTTTCAACATTTTAATACATTGGGAATACATGGCAAAATAATTTTAAATCTTTAAACCATAAATATTAATATCTCAATTTTCAAGCAATAAAATATGTGCTTGTTATATAAGGCCTGTCAAAACCTGGTTATATTGATAACACCAAATTAACACTTGAAAATATTGATAAATTATGTCAATATTTATGAACACATTTTAATAAAAAGTAAATCTGTGTAATTTCAAATTTAGTATTGCTTTATAACTTGAATTTCTGTCGTGTTTTATGAGCAATATAGATTATGAAAAATGTGCTTCTCGTTAAATAAAAGGTTTTTTAATGTCAGTGAGAGTGCCTTAGAGATTATTTTAAAGCTTGAGAGCAAAGCATTTCAAAATGGACAGGTGCTGTGATTATGCCTTTCTTGGAACTACATCTAAACACAAATTTTAGCATTCTTAGTTATTGGGAACTGACTTTCTGTTCTTTATCACACTTTGCTGAGGAAATAGAGACAGCAAATGTGTGTATATTGGCAGTATGATATATGATATTTGATATATGATATATGATAAATTCATTAAGTGATAGTAGTACATAAAATAATAGCATTTTACTACATAAATATTAAATATTATATTGGGTTAACCAAAAAGGTTGTTACCAAAAAACCCAGATGCACCTTTTGGCCAACCCCAATATTTAAACTGAAGTTGAATTAACAATACTATATTTAATCACACTGTCATGAATTTCAAAGATTTCCACTGATTTTTGAATCTTTAAAGTTCTGAAGTCAGAAACCACCAAAAAATTAATAGCTGTTAAAAATTAAAAACTTAGACTGAAGAAACCTGTTGAAACATTTATTTGTTAAAAAATATTAAGCGTGCCTTTTTTGTCCTACTCAAAAGTTAGGAAACAAAATGCTAAATCAAGTCTAAAATTGTTCTGTAATCACACCATATTCTGTTAAGCTTATCATTGCCGTTACCATTTGGCACAATTAGCTATCCATAGGTTACAGACTATTATTAACTATATTTGATGTAGAAAAAAAAATAATAGAATGCTTGCTTAAAAGAGAACAAGATGCATGACTTAAATAGAAAGTTCAACACTTACCAGACTTTATTATTGTTTAAGTAGTAAATTTTAAATTTGGTTTAAAGCATATTTCATTCAGTCAGCTTTCCTTTTCTGCTTGTCGATGTTAAAGAAAGAATTATTTCCTGATTGTCTAGAGCATTTCAAGACTTCTTTAGTGAATCTTCAATAAGTTGCAATTTATTATTGTATTTCTCCTCTAAGAACAGCTATTTATTGATTGAAAAATTAAAGAAAAACAGACAATGCTTATATGTGTGTTCTCCTTGGATATGTTCCTTGGTAACAGGAAATATATCTTCTTCCTCTTCATGTACTCTGTACCAGCTAGTACAGTGTCCTGGACATAATATTATTCTACATATATATAAATTTTAAATAGTCTAAAATAATTTCTGGGTGTCTGCTTAACCATTTATTGTACCAAGGCTTAATATAATCTAGTAACTCTGCTAGTTGCAGTGACTCACTTTCACTTACATTATTTTGTAAAATGAGAAATTCAAACTTATAAATATATTTAAATTGTATACTGTCTGTTGAGGTAATTATAGTTGTTTTGAATGTCCTTTCCCTAGTGTCTCAGACAGTAAAGAATCTGCCTGCAATGCAGGAGACCTGGGTTGCATCCCTGAATCAGATCCCTGGGTCAGGAAGATCCCTTGGAGAAGGAAATGGCAACCCACTCGAGTATTCTTGCCTGGAAAATCCCATGGACAGAGGAGCCTGGTGGGCTACAGTTCATGGGGTTGCAAAAGAGGCAGATATGACTGAGCAACTAACACTTTTTTTTTTCTAAGTAGTTACATTCTTAATACCAAGGGCTGGAATATTAAATATTGTTTAGTAAATTGCTAATTCATTATGATGTTCTTTTTGCGATTAAAAGAGGTGAAAGTTTAGTTACATGCTTAAAAAATGCAATAAAATTATAAACTTTAATTTTTAAAAATGCTATATTACCTTTTATGATACTGGATGTATTTCATTCTTTGTCTGACACTTTTGAATGATATACAGTTACAGATAAAAAGAGTGAGTATTGTATTATTTTGTTCTTAAAATTTTGAAGTAATTTGAAAATATTGATGTCAAAGATTTTAATATTAAATATATTTTTAAATTGATTTAACTTGTTAAACTATACATTTGATAGAATTTATTCTTATTTCTATGGTGAAGTTAAATTTACAGACTTCAAGGTAATAAAGTTTTCTTAATAAAATTTCCAGTTTCTAGCTCAAAATGAATAAAAACAACCTGGCAACAGAACAACTGCCTAAGACAACACTGTCTTCTCTTACCACAAGCTGTGGTAGTTCTGTTTAGGGAATTCCGCTTTAGTTCAGTTCAGTCGCACTGTCATGTCCGACTCTTTGTGACCTCATGAATCGCAGCATGCCAGGCCTCCCTGTCCATCACTAACTCCCGGAGTTCACTTAAATTCACATCCATTGAGTCAGTGATGCCATCCAGCCATCTCATCCTCTGTCATTCCCTATTCCTCCTGCCCCCAATGCCTCCCAGAATCAGTCTTTTCCAATGAGTCAACTCTTGACATGAGGTGGCCAAAGTACTGGAGTTTCAGCTTCAGCATCATTCCTTCCAAAGAAATCCCAGGGCTGATCTCCTTCAGAATGGACTGGTTGGATGCCCTTTCAGTCCAAGGGACTCTCAAGAGTCTTCTCCAACATCACAGTTCAAAAGCATCAATTCTTTGGCGCTTACCCTTCTTCACAGTCCAACTCTCACATCCATACACAACTACTGGAAAAATCATAGCATTGACTAGACGGACTTTAGTTGGCAAAGTAATGTCTGCTTTTGAATATGCTACCTAGGTTGGTCATAACTTTCCTTCCAAGGAGTAAGCGTCTTTTAATTTCATGGCTGCAATCACCATCTGCAGTGATTTTGGAGCCCAGAAAAAATAAAGTCTAACACTGTTTCCCTGTTTCCCCATGTATTTCCCATGAAGTGATGGGACCGGATGCCATGATCTTCGTTTTCTGAATGATGAGCTTTAAGCCAATTTTTTACTCTCCTCTTTCACTTTCATCAAGACAATTTTTAATTCCTCTTCATTTTCTACCATAAGGGTGGTGTCATCTGCATATCTGAAATTATTGATATTTCTCCCAGCAGTCTTGATTCCAGCTTGTGTTTCTTCCAGTCCAGCGCTTCTCATGATGTACTCTGCATAGAAGTTAAATAAACAAGGTGACATTATACAGCCTTGATGTAATCTTTTTTTCATTTGGAACCAGTCTGTTGTTCTAACTGTTGCTTCCTGACCTGTATATAGATTTCTTAAGAGTCAGGTGAGGTGGTATGGTATTCCCATCTCTCAGAATTTTCTACAGTTTATTGTGATCCACACAGTCAAAGGCTTTGGCATAGTCCATAAAGCAGAAATTGATGGTTTTCCAGAACTTTCTTGCTTTTTCCATGATTCAGTGGATGTTGGCAATTTTTTCTCTGGTTCCTCTGCCTTTCCTAAAAAACCAGCTTGAACATCAGGAAGTTCTCAATTCACATATTGCTAAAGCCTGGCTTTGAGAATCTTGAGCATTACTTTACTAACATGTGAGATGAGTGCAGTTGTATGGCAGTTTTAGCATTCTTTAGCATTGCCTTTCTTTGGAACTGGAATGAAAACTAACCTTTTCCAGTCCTGTGGCCACTGCTGAATTTTCCAAATTTGCTGGCATATTGAGGGCGGCACTTTCACAGCATCATCTTTCAGGATTTGAAAGAGCTCAACTGGAATTCCATCACCTCCACTAGCTTTGTTTATAGTGATGCTTTCTAAGGCTCACTTGACTTCATATTCCAGGATATCTAGATGCTCTAGATGAGTGATCACACCAACATAATTATCCTGGTCGTGAAGATCTTTTTTGTACCGTTCTTCTGTGTATTCTTGCAACCTCTTCTTAATATCTTCTGCTTCTGTTTGGTCCATAATATTTCTGTCCTTTATTGAGCTCATCTTTGCATTAAATGTTCCCTTGGTATCTCTAATTTTCTTGAAGAGATCTCTAGTCTTTCCCATTCTGTTCTTTTCTTCTATTTCTTTGCATTGACCGCTGAAGAAGGCTTATCTCTTTTTCCTATTCTTTGGAACTCTCCATTCAGATGCTCATATCTTTCCTTTGCTTTTTATCTCTCTTCTTTTCACAGCTATTTGTAAGGCATCCCCAGACAGCCATTTTGCTTTTTTGCATTTTTTTTCCCATGGGCATGGTTTTGACCCCTGTCTCCTGTGCAATGTCATGAACCTCATTCCATAGTTCATCAGGCACTCTATCTATCAGATCTAGACCCTTAATCTATTTCTCACTTCCACTGTATAATCATAAAGGATTTGATTTAGGTCATACCTGAATGGTGTAACAGTTTTCCCTACTTTCTTTAATTTCAGTCTGAATTTGTTAACAAGGAGTTCATCATCTGGGCCATGTGATCTTGTTTTTGTTGACTGTATAGAGCTTCTCCATTATGGCTGCAAAGAATATAATCAACCTGATTTCAGTGTTGACCATCTGGTGATGTCCATGTGTAGAATTTTCTCTTGTGTTGTTGGAAGAGGGTGTTTGCTATGACCAGTGCATTTTCATGGCAAAACCCTAATAGTCGTTGCCTTGCTTCATTCCGCATTCCAAGGCCAAATTCGCCTGTTACTCAAGGTGTTTCTTGACTTCCTACTTTTGCATTCCAGCCCCCTATAATGAAAAGGATATTTTTTGTGTGTGTGGTGTTAGTTCTAAAAGATTTTTAGGTCTCCATAGAACCGTTCAACTTCAGCTTCTTCAGCATTACTGGTTGGGGCATAGACTTGGATTACCATGATATTGAATGGTTTGCCTTGGAGACGAACAGAGATTATTCTGTTGTTTTTGAGGTTGCATCCAAGTATTGCATCTCAGACTCTTTTGTTGGCCATTATGGCTACTCCATTTCTTCTGAGGGATTCCTGCCCTCAGTAGTAGATATAATGGTCATCTGAGTTAAATTCACCTATTAAAGTCCATTTTAGTTTGCTGATTCCTAGAATGTCGACGTTCACCCTTGCTATCTCTTGTTTGACACTTCCAATTTGTCTTGATTCATGGACCTGACATTCCAGGTTCCTATGCAATATTGCTCTTTACAGCATCGGACCTTGCTTCTATCACCAGTCACATCCACAACTGGGTATTATTTTTGCTTTGGCTTCATCCTTTCATTCTTTCTGGAGTTATTTCTCCACTGATCTCCAGTAGCACATTGAGCGCCTACTGACCTGGGGAGTTCCTCTTTCAGTGTTGTATCTTTTTGCCTTTTCATGGTATTCATAGGGTTTTCAAAGCAAGAATACTGAAGTGATTTTTTCCCTTCTCCAGTGTACCACATTCTGTCAGACTTCTCCACCATGATCTGTCTGTCTTGGGTTGTTCCATGGGAATGGCTTAGTTTCACTGAGTTAGACAAGGCTGTGGTCCTAGTGTGAATAGATTGACTAGTTTTCTGTGAATATGGTTTCAGTGTGCCTGCCCTCTGATGCCTTCTTGCAGCACCTACCATCTTACTTCAGTTTCTCTTACTTTGGGCATGGGGTATCTCTTCATGGCTGCTCCAGCAAAGCACAGTCACTGCTCCTTACCTTGGATGAGGGGTATCTCCTCACCATAGCCCTTCCTGACCTTCAATGTGGGATAGCTCCTATAGGCTTTCCTGCACGTGCTCAGCCATCATTCCTTGGATGTGGGGTTGCTCCTTCCCGCTGCTGCCCAGGCCTTGGGCTTGGGGTTGTTCCTCCCGCCTATTGCCCGTGGCCTTGGTTGCTGTGTGGCTCCTCTCAGCCACCTAAGCAAAGTGTAAATTTATCACATCTAATTTTTTCAATAACTGTTTTTGATAATTATTATTTAACTATTACTGTTGTCACTATTACTGGTTTTAGAAAGGGAGAAAAGAGTTTCTTTAAACTGTCTAAATATGGGACAGCTTTTGCTAGAGCTTAGATCTGAACTTCATTCAGTCATAAAGTGCTTTTAGAGAGTAGTTTTATTCAGTCCCTTCCTTAGGCCACACTCTAAGTTATATTGGAAAATACTACTGATAAGTGCAATGTTTAATCTTTTACTTTGTTTTCTTGCTTAACTTAGGTGGCTGATAGTTCCTGAGAAATAGCTAGAAAAGAGCACACAGAAAATTTCCACAGAAAAATGCATCATTTCCACTTGCCTCACGCCACATTTATCCCTTTCTTATATGTCAGCTTGCCTGAAACAGGCCTTTCCTGTGACTGTGCCCCACCTACTTTTTTATTTCATCCTTACTAGCCAAGTCAGTGTTGCCCTGTCCTAAATCATTCCAAGACCAGGTGGCATGCACTGTAGACCACTACCAGAGCCAAGAAATAGGTAGAATTATTCAATTAAGCTAGCCTTACACTGTAATCCCTGACCTGCTTTGCTTTTCCTGCAGATGCTCCAATTAAAGTCCTAGCTCAGGCTTTCCCTTCACTCCTGTATTCTGACTTCTTGTGTTTCCCATTAAGCCTGGGTGGCATGACATCTCCCTTTCTGTAGGATAATGTGCCGGGATCCAGCGTGAGGAACTCCCCCCATGACAGATGTCATGAGGAGGGAGACTTTGGCATACACAAAGGTGGGATCAAGCCTCAGGAAATGCCCTGTTCCCGAGCATCTACACCCAAAACCAGAGTCTGCGCACTTTACTGTTTTATGCTCTCACCTACACCTCTGACTTTATAGGGGGTTCTCCCCTATCACCTTTCTCAAAGAAGGAGTTAAACTACAGCTCCAGTTAATAAAAATTCCTGGGTGTGACAAGAGTGTTTCAACTTACAGACTCCTTTGAAAGTTATCTAGCCTGCCTGTACAGGTTTGTCCAGCCACATGTGATTGTTTACAGCCTCCCAATAGTGAGAGGCATGAGACGCTGTAAACTTTCTAAATACAGATTCTTTTGAGAAGTTAGAAAATTATTAGTATAGCACAGTGGGTTGATTAGAAATTATATTGGTGAAGGGTTTTTCATTTGTTGAGCCAATATTTGCTGTTAAACTCCCTGCCCTTATAATGAATATAACCAGCATATAGAAGAAATAAGTATTAACCTTTAAGATTAATCATGTTAACCTTAGGCTAAGTAAATTCCTTTCTTAATTGTAACCCACTACACCCTCACCCTATAGGAATGCCACTTCATCTGGTACCTTCAGAGGGTGGGGCCTGGTTTAAGAAAAATCACCCCTGGAAAATAAGTTTTTTGGTTGACTGACCATTATCAGAAAGAAAGGACCATAAAATGTCAACAAGCCTCATGGCGAGAAGATGATGTAAAACCCCTAAGACCTTTTTGTATACATTTATATGAAGCATCTGATTTTGATAACGGTCAGGAATGCTGACCCCCACGTGACTTTAAAATTTCCATTTGTCTTTATGTGTAACAAAAGGTGTATAAGGAAACCTAAAACTAAAGAAATCGGATCAGTTTCTGGAAAAACTGATTCCCCCATGTTGTTCTTTCTTGTTCTCCGTTTTTCTGGCTAAATTCCCATCTGGAGTGTGGGTGCTTGCCAAGCCTGCTAATTTTGCCCTGGCATTTAAGTTCCATGCAAGAGGGAGCCCAAGGCGGGGTACCATCTGATATTCAAGTGGGTGCCGGTGGCCTACATAGGTGGTGCAAGCTTCTTGTCTCAAAGCTTTATTGGCATCCCACATAAACCAAGTTATTTAGCCTCTTTTTATCCACCAATTTTCCTACTACACTATTTCTTTCTAATCTCTTCTATATCTTTAATTAAGCAATTAATTCCTAGGACACTGTCTCCGTCCCCACTTTGAATTACCCTGGATCCACTGGGGCTGGACCCTGGCAATAATGTTAATAATATATTCTTTCAATGGCATTGACCTCTCTGTCAACACTTAGTAATAACTTTATAAATTAAGATCTCAGCACAGAAAAATCGTCTCTTTAGGTAATAACATCTATGACACTGCTAGTCCTTTACATCATTTGCATACAAGTCTTTACTAGAGTAAGTAAGAGCACAGATCTGTTACTTAAAACAATATTTATAGCTTCCACCCTTCACACCAGGTAAGGTAGACAACTGAAAGAGATTAAGAAATTGAACACCTGGATTGGCCGATATTTATTGTTCAGTGTTGTCTAATATCATTTGTATATTGTCTCTGTGCTTATTTAACTTATATACAGAGTACATCATGAGAAATTCTGGGCTGGATAAAACACAAGCTGGAATAAAGATTGTTGGGAAAAATATCAATAACCTCAGATATGCAGATGACACCACCCTTATGGAAAAAAAATGAAGAAGAACTAAAGAGCCTCTTGATGAAAATGAAAGAGGAGAGTGAAAAAGTGGACTTAAAGCTCAACATTCAAAAAACAAAAATCATGGCATCCAGTCGCATCACTTCAAGGCAAAGAGATGGAGAAACAGTGGTGGACTTTATTTTTTTAGGCTCCAAAATCACTGCAGATGGTGATTGCAACCATGAAATTGAAAGACACTCCTTGGGAGAAAAGTTGTGACCAACCTAGACAGTGAATTAAAAAGCAGAGACATTTCTTTGTCATCCATCTAGTCAAGGTTATGGTTTTTCCAGTAGTCATGTATGGATGTGAGACTTGGACTATAAAGAAAGCTGAGCACTGAAGAATTGATGCTTTTGAACTGTGGTGTTGGAGAAGACTCTTGAGAGTGCCTTGGACTGCAAGGAGACCCAACCAGTCCATCCTAAAGGAAATCAGTCCTGAATGTTCATTGGAAGTGCGAGAGTCATTTCCTAGGCAGGTTGATAAGATGTCTAGGGGTCCCCAAGGAAAGAAGGGTCTGGAATTCTCGAGGAGAAAGAAAGGACAAACCTTTTTTTCCTCTACATTTCTTAGGATTGTGTATCCTGCTTGAGGACAGTCTCTGGATTAAACCTGGCTAATCTGAACTGAACTGAACTGAATAATGTTATCTTAAAATGTAAATTATGGGAGTAGGTCTGGTGAGGTCTTTACAATCTCCAGACATTCTTTGGATTCATTGGAGAGTATATAACTCCATTGCTAACACTAGCAAGGGGGTACTCTTTTTACCCCCTTCTGATGTCTACCTCAGAAGCTTTCTCTATCTCATTTACACTTTAATAAAACTTTATTACACGAAAGCTCTAAACAATCAAGCCTCATCTCTGGTCCTGGATTGGATTCTTCTCTGGAGGCCAAGAATCCTGGCGTCTTTGTGTGATTCAGCAATAACCTTTCAGGACTGATGCTGAAGCTGAAATTTCAATACTTTGTCCACCTGATGTGAAGAACTGACTCATTTGAAAAGAGCCTGATGATGGAAAAGATTGAAGGTGGGAGGAGCAGGGGGTGACAGAGGATGAGATGGTTGAATGACATCACTGACTCAGTGGACATGAGTTTGAGTAAACTCTGAGAGTTGGTGGTGAACAAGAAGGCCTAGCATGCTACAGTCTATAGGCTTGCAAAGTCGGACACAACCAAGTGATTGAACTGAACTGAACTGAACTGAATATCACTTAAGAGTAGTAAGTATCTCTCTACTTTTAAGAATACATTCTGAATGGGACAAATTTATTTCAGTTTCAAAAAAAAAGGATTATACTTGAAATCAGCTCCTGAAAATATTTTTTAAACTTTAAATGATGAAGAGTATTATTATTATTATTTTAATGTAACAATATTCAGCTAAGTTAAAAAACAAGAAACCTTTTTTCTTTCCCCCACTAATAATCAGTGGTCATGGATTGAGTTATAGCATGAATGAATAAGCATCAGTCATGTAATAATATGCTACATTTCATGTCACTTTCTATGTTTTTAAAGTATTTTCTGTCTAATAGCTTATCAGATATGCACACTAAGAGGAATATGTGTTGTGTGTTAGTCTCTCAGTTGTGTCTGACTCTTTATGACCCCATGGACTGTAGCCCACCAGGCTCCTCTGTCCATGGAATTCTCCAGGCAAGAACACTGGAGTTGTTTTCCATTTCCTCCTCCAAGGAATCTTCCTGACCCAGGGATTGAACCCCAGTATCCTGCTTTGCAGGCAGATTCTTTTCCATCTAAGCCACCAAGGAAGCCTTCCACTAAATATTGGGAGAAGGTGAGTAAGGCTACTTTAAAAAATAATTCTGTATTTTTGATAAGTAGCAGACATCTAAGAAGACAAACAAGCTTAAAGGTAAATAATGACTCCTAAGCTTATGCTTTTCTTATTTTCCCTGTAAATATTGTTAAACAATACCAAGAACAAGCTACAAAATCTATTCCAATTAGTGCTTTTTAAATTGTCATTTCTAGTTTGATTGCCCTCAAGGGATCGATATATGGATCAGAATCTCTTTGAAACAGTTGGATATGTGGGTATTATGTTTATATTTATATTTTATATATATTTTAAGAGAAGAATATAGCTATACTAAACTACTTTTTTTTTCAAGTTTTTAATGAATTATTATTTTTTTAGATTTTATTTTTACTTTATTCTATGTTAAAATACTGTATTGGTTTTGCCATACATTGACATGAATCAGCCACAGGTGTACACGAGCTCCCAATACTAAATTACTTAAATGTAACTTAACATGAAATAATTTTCTAGATGTTGTGCTAAGGTGAATATGTGCCAAGTTACTTTTATATTTGATAGCTTCTGGGACATTGAGATCTAACTTCCGTGTAGACCATCTTCTGGACTGAAAATGTTACAGTAATTTTGGTTTCTTAGCACAAAACAGAATTTCTGAACAACAGTTTCCAAACAATTTAATCATATTAAAGGACTGAATCAAGAAAACAAGTATCGTCATATTAGGATCAAGAGAATAGGATGTTTTTAATGTTGTTTTAGAAATGAAATCCTGTCCCCAGATTCTAGGAATGGGTGTCAGAATATTTTAATAAATTTATATAAAATTATTTAAGGCAAAATTATGAAGTGGTAAGCCTACAGCTATTATAATTTTTTTCCTGTGGCTGCTATATAAAATAAAGCAAAATCACTTTTTCTTATTACTACCCTTTTTAACTTGGCCTCGTGTTTACATATTTCATGGACATGAAAATTTTCCTACATTTTTCATATGTTTGAAGTGAACAGATAGCTAAAGTTATTTTTTGTAGCTTAATATACTGTATCATCTCTGATATCTCTCATTCTTAATGAAGTATTTTGAAACATGTTAATCTTTAGTAATACAATTATATGAATTTTGTAGAATAGAGTTAATTTTACCATATCCTTCAAAATTATTAAAACTCTGCAATCTAATATATATAAGGTGACAATTTGATCACTGGGTTAATAAGAAGATTGAGAGCTGCCCTTAATCTTGGTTTTCTGGATGGTGATCCTGATCTCTGTCAGTTTTGTTCCTCATGATAAGGTAAAATCACAGCATAAATAGCAGTTACACATGTAGTACATAAAAAATATTGACTACCATAACTTATTTTCCATTGCTTCCAGTGACTAAGTTAAGATGAAGGATCCAATATGTTAAAATTGATTTTATTCAGGCCATTGGAAATTCAGCTCAGCATGATTTTTCAATTTTATAAACAGCAGGAGACTCTAAAAGAGATAATGAGGTAAAACAGGAAAATGGAACCTCTAGCAGTTTTATTTTCTTCTTCTTTGGCCATTCAAGGTCAAAAGTTAATGCTTTTAGAAGACAAAACTAGATTTAAATGGAATTCCCCAGTAACCATGATTCATCTATGTGTCCTACATATACAGTGAATACCAAACCATTTATCCTTTTAAGAAACATCATAAATTATAAAGGAGAAATAGATTGTGTACTTTTCCAGATGTTTAAACAAATTGAATTCATTCACTACAGTAAATTTTGAAATATAATTCTGAGTCAGAGATACTGATGCTTGAGAGTATTTTTCAGATTTCTATGAAGATAGATAGTCACTCAGAACTTTTGTGCATCTTTGAACATGATATATATTTAATAAAAGGCTGAATATTTCCTAGATATAGGTGAAGTGTTTCACTTACCTAGGTACATGTCTCTAGCCTCCTGCTCTTATTTACATCATTATATATATATATATGTCTTTTAGAATATCAATTAGCCATCATATGTCATAAAATTTTCCTAGCTTCTAATCATGAACTTCTATCTAGTCTTCAAATTTCAACACAAATTCAATTTTGACTATGTTGCTGCTAAGTCACTTCAGTCATGTCTGACCCTTTGTGATCCTATAGACGGCAGCCCACCAGGCTCCCCCGTCCCTGGGATTCTCCAGACAAGAACACTGGAGTGGGTTGCTATTTCCTTCTCCAATACATGAAAGTGAAAAGTGAAACTGAAGTTGCTCAGTCATGTCTGACCCTCAGAGACCCCATGGACTGCAGCCTACCAGGCTCCTCCATCCATGGGATTTTCCAGGCAGGAGTACTGGAGTAGGGTGCCATTGCTTTCTCCATCTGACTATGAAATATATATATAATATTTGATCCCTTAATTATAATATTGCTTTCATCATGTGTATAATTATTGAATACTGGTCTACATATTCTTGGAAAGTGAAATTGTCTTTTAACTCTACTATCTAGAAGAGTGTTGACCATTAGAAATTTTTAAAAAATGAATAAAAAATGTGAGCCAAATAAGGTTAATATTAATCAGTTTACTTAACTCAGTGTTTTAATTCAACATATAGTCAGTATAAAATATTAGCAAAATATTTTACATTTTGTTCCTAAGTGTAATCTCTTTAAAATATGTTGTTTATTTACCCATACAGAACATGTCAATTCCACTGACCTCATTCAAAGTGCTCATTAAATTGATGAAAATGTATGCATTGTGTATGTACATATGTGTATGAAATAAGACATTAGAACACATAACAATGTGGATAAGGCAATGGCAACCCACTCCAATACTCTTGCCTGGAAAATCCCATGGATAGAGGAGCCTGGTAGGCTGCAGACTATGGGGTTGCTAGCAGTTGAATGCGACTGAGCGACTTCAGTTTCACTTTTTACTTTCATGCGTTGGAGAAGGAAATGGCAATCCACTCCAGTGTTCTTGCCTGGAGAATCCCAGGGACAGGGGAGCCTGGTGGGCTGCTGTCTATGGGGTCACGCAGAGTTGGACATGACTGAAGCAACTTAGCAGCAGCAGCAGCAACCATAGGAATAAAATAGAAATGAAGTTGTTGAATCTGGAAACTGGCTGCTCAAATGAAACTTGCATCAGCCTCTAGTCTTCACTGTCATCTGAATGTTCTTAGGAATTTGGAATTTAGCTAATGAAGATGTGTCATTTTTTAATGGAACTTTTCAGGTATTTCTTTCTGGACTTTTTTTGTTTGCATGAAACTTTCTTGCATATTGCTAGATGGATCAGTGGTCCCCTTTTGGTACAAAGCCAAGACAATTAACCTGCTCTGAATTCTGATGGGAATAATCTGGAAAGAACATTGATTTTCAAGGGAGAATGACTCATTCCTAGAGGCCCTAAATTATGTTACAGTATTGTGGAGTTTTGTTGCTTGAAGTCTTCTTTCTGTCCTCACAGGCGATTTTACCGAAGTATAATTGTCACTTTGGGGGAATTATTAAAACTCTAAGATATAAAGTTTCAATAACTCATTGCTAATTGCATGTGAAGTCCCCCAGGGATGTATGAACAGGTGCATACCTTTAAAAGTGAAAGATACTCAATAATGCTGTCAATAAAAAGGTTTTAAAATAATTAAAAAAAAACAATGATACATTAAACATCAAATTAACAGCTACAAAAGAGAAATGTATTTGGAAAAGAAATAATTTTTGATTTGTAGGTAGATATGCAGAATACCTAAAGAGACATGAAATCAAATAAAGAAACCAAAATTAAACAGAACAAAATTATTCAGTTATGAATTAATTCATTTTTTATAACACAATGTTTAATAAGTAGCTGGCTTAGAGATGACTTTTTATCTTTTAAGTAAAAATGTATGCAAAAATTTTGTTGGTGGACATGTATTATATATATTCTTAGAAAAATGAAACAATATATCTTATAAAGCAAACGTTGCCAGAGATTGAATGTTTATCCAATTAATTAATTTAATCCTTTAAATTTTTTAAAGAAAACTTAATGTCACTGATTGGAAAGGCCTTCAGGCTATCCTAAGTTTATTACAAGAGGTATGCTTCACCTATCCAAGAAAACACTGAACCATTGAGCAAGTGTGGAAACCAATACACTTCCAGAGTTCCTATCCATAGAATATTAATTGCATCAACTACCACTCATAGGGGCAGTGTTTCTGTTCATCAATAAATTGTCTTACCCTTCCAGTGATCCAGTTCCAAACACTTAGAAGATATAATCTGATTGAAGATTGAATCTTTTCATTCAATCATTATGACTAGGAGAGTAATGTTAGTCACATGACACATAACACTATTCTTTCCAGTTGGTCACATGATTGATTCTTGTGTAAATGCTCTCAGGAGAAAAAAAAAAAAAAAAAAGCAATGGAATGGCATCTTTTATAAACTTATCATATGAAGGTGAAGGTGAAGTCACTCAGTCGTGTCCAACTTTTTGCTACCCCGTGGACTATAACCTACTAGGTTTCTCCATCCATGGGATCCTCTAGGCAACAATACTGGAGTGGATTGCCATTTCCTTCTCCAGAGGATCTTCCCGACCCAGGGATCGAACCTGGGTCTCTTGCATTGGAGGCAGACGCTTTAACCTCTGAGCCACCAGGGAAGCACAACATTACCTTCACTATATAACTGCCATCATGTAGTTTGGTATATATCTCTTTCCATTATTTCTCCTTGACATACAGTTTAAAAGAAATATGCCTTATTTTAATACATAATTTAATTTCTTAAAACTTACAATACAGTTATACCTCAGGATAAAAGAAATCACAAATAAACAGTCCAACCTTATAGTGGCTCAGATGGAAAAGTGTCTGTCTGCAATGCAGAGACCCAGGTTCGATCCCTGAGTTGGGAAGATCCCCTGGGGAAGGAAATGCCAGCTTACTCCAGTATTCTTGCCTGGAAAATCCCATGGACCACGGAGCCTGGTAGGCTATGGTCCATGGGGTCTTAAAGAGTCAGACATGACTGAGAGACTTCACTTTCACTTTCAAGAGAAAAACAAAAACCAAAGTTTATGGAAAGAAATAAATTATAAAAGAACAGAGCAGAAATATACATAAATGAAGAATAGAAATTATTAAAGACACTAAAACTAGTTCTTAAAAAAAATTAATAAACATTTAGGCACACTCAAGAAAAAAGGGAGAGTGCTCAAATCAATAAAATTAGAAATGAAAAAGAAGTTGGAGTCTTTGTATTTGTATGGTGTCCCTTATAAGAGACTAACACAAGAAACTACATGCAAATAAAATTGACAACCTAGAAGAAATGGACAAATTCTTAGAAAGGTACAATACCCCTTGGACTGCAAGGAGATCCAACAAGTCCATCTGAAGGAGATCAGCCCTAGGATTTCTTTGGAAGTTATGATGCTAAAGGTGAAACTCCACTACTTTGGCCACCTCATGCAAAGAGTTGACTCATTGGAAAAGATTCTGATGCTGGGAAGGATTTGGGGC
This sequence comes from Litocranius walleri, assembly GCA_006410535.1. NCBI lineage: Eukaryota > Metazoa > Chordata > Mammalia > Artiodactyla > Bovidae > Litocranius > Litocranius walleri. The sequence goes on from SJYG01000111.1 coordinate 404,185, forward strand.
AGAAGGAGAAGGGGACGACAGAGGATGAGACATCTGGATGGCATCACTGACTCGATGGACATGAATCTGAGTGAACTCTAGGAGTTGGTGATGGACAGGGAGGCCTTGCGTGCTGTGATTCATGGGGTCACAAAAAGTCAGACACGACTGAGCGACTGAACTGAACTGAATTGAATGATTTTTTTAGTGAATTAGTTTGGACTGAATATTTTAAATACTTTAATAAAGTGAAGGTTGCACAGTTGTGTCTGACTTTTTTGCATCCGCATAGACTATACAGGCCACAGCATTCACCAGACAAGAATACAGGAATGGATAGACTTTCTTTTCCAGGGGTCTTCCCAACCCAGGGACTGAACCCAGAAATCCCACAATGCAAGTGGATTCTTTACCACCTGAGCTACAAAAGAATCCCAAGAACACTTGAGTGGGTATCCTATCCCTTCTCCAGAGGATCTTCCTAACCCAGGAATTGAACTGAGGTCTCCTACACTGCAGGCAGATTCTTTACCAGCTGAACTCTCAGCTGTTTTAATAAAGAGGTTATCAATATTATATTAAAGCTCATGAAATTCTCACTGCATTTGAAGTTCAATACATCATTTGTCCCCTTGGAGCACGTCAGCAAATATTTGCATTTGATCATTTTTAATGTTCCCCAATTTACCTCCAAACAAGTTCTAATTAATTTATATACATGTGCAGGTAATTTGTTCTCTTGGTGTGCATAATTAGTCATTTCTCCATGTTAAAACATATCTGCTCTCTAGTTCTTCAGTTAAAAATTTAGGTTACATCCTGAGTTTTTCACAAACAACCAATATTTGTACTAACGTGAGTACACGGCCTTCTTTTCTGTTAATCTTGACAAATAGCTAATAATTTATTTCTTTAGTCAGTAAACTGGTCAATGAGTTACTTCCTCTCAAACATCAATTTTATAGCGTGTATAGTGCACTCTTCAAAGAAGGAATATATTTTCAGTGTCTAAGTTATTTTTCCATCTTTTGCTCCTTGATTTCTCTATGTTAGTAATAATTACAGTTTTGCCTTTACTAGATTTAACATATTACAAGACTTGAGGATAGTTCTTAATTATCTTTACCTGCAAAAGAATTGTTTCCAAAGAACTAAATAGGCATTTCTCCAAAGAAGACATAGGGATGGCTAACAAACACATGAAAAGATGCTCAACATCACTCATTACCAGAGAAATGCAAATCAAGACCACAATAAGGTACCATTTCACACCAGTCAGAATGGCTGCGATCCAAAAGTCTACAAGCAATAAATGCTGGAGAGGATGTGGAGCAAAGGGAACACTCTTACACTGTTGGTGGGAATGCAAACTAGTACAGCCATTATGGAAAAGCAGTGTGGAAGTTCCTTAAAAAATTGCAAATAGAACTGCCTTTTGACCCAGCAATCCCACTGCTGGGCATACACACCGAGGAAACCAGAATTGAAAGAGACACATGTACCCCAGTGTTCATTGCAGCATTGTTTATAATTTCCAGGACATGGAAACAACCTAGATGTCCAAAGCAGATGAATGGATAAGAAAGCTGTGGTACATATACACAGGATGGCTAACAAACACATGAAAAGATGCTCAACATCACTCATTATCAGAGAAATGCAAATCAAGACCACAATGAGGTACCATTTCACACCAGTCAGAATGGCTGCGATCCAAAAGTCTACAAGCAATAAATGCTGGAGAGGATGTGGAGCAAAGGGAACACTCTTACACTGTTGGTGGGAATGCAAACTAGTACAGCCATTATGGAAAAGCAGTGTGGAAGTTCCTTAAAAAATTGCAAATAGAACTGCCTTTTGACCCAGCAATCCCACTGCTGGGCATACACACCGAGGAAACCAGAATTGAAAGAGACACATGTACCCCAGTGTTCATTGCAGCATTGTTTATAATTTCCAGGACATGGAAACAACCTAGATGTCCAAAGCAGATGAATGGATAAGAAAGCTGTGGTACATACACAATGGAGTATTACTCAGCTCTTAAAAATAATAAATTTGACTCATTTCTAATGAGAAGGATGAAACTGGAGCTGATTATACAGAGTGAAGTAAGCCAGAAAGAAAAACACCAATACAGTATACTGACACATATATATGGAATTTAGAAAGATAGTAATGATGATCCTGTATGTGAGACAACAAAAGAGACACAGAGGTGTAGAACGGACTTTTGGCCTCTCAGGGAGAGGGAGAGGGTGGGATGATTTGGGAGAATGGCACTGAAACATGTATACTATCATATAAGAAACAAAGCACCAGTCTATGTTCAATACAGGATACAGGATGCTTGGGGCTGGTGTACGGGATGATCCAGGGAGATGGTGTTGGGTAGGAGGTGGGAGGGGGCTTCGGTATTGGGAGATCGTGTACACCTGTGGCTGATTCATGTCAATATATGGCAAAACCAATACAGTATTGTAAAGTAGAATAAAGTATGAAAAAAAAAAATAAAATTAGCATTGGAGTAAAAAAAAATGAAAAAATTTCTAAAACCTATGCCATTTTTTTTCTAAAAGACTATTGTAAATAAAAGCATGTATTCCAGAATCTATATGAAAATAGAAACAACAAGTTTCAGCAAATATTCCATTTCTCTCCAATCTGATCTTGTGATTGATAACAAAAATCCTTAGAAACTTTTTGGAAGAATGTATTTATTTTACGTTTCCTGTTGTCTAATGCTGACAGGATTACCATTGATATTCCCTGGTAATCACAGGAAAAGATTATTCTAAAATAATATGGATAAAGGGACTAAAAGAAAGGCAGAACTGCTCATTTAAAATATAGTATTTTACTTTAGTCCTTGATAAAATTTTCACTACTCAGAGAATTCACCTTGATTTTGATTATTCTTTACATCTCAATTTATTTTTTTAATCTATTGGCTACTTTGTCTTCAAATAAAAGATATTTTATCTGTCCCTAGAGTCTCATATATTCTTACTAAATTTTCTTATTCAGAAAATGGATATTCTGACAATTTAGTGCAATTTTCTAACCTCACTGCTATTTATCATAATATGTTTAACCCTTGATCTCTGTCCATAAAAAAACTGGGTTTTAAAATTTCTCCTTATAATTGTTTTGAAAAGTACTATATTAGAGCAACTTTGGAAGATAGTCTGGCAGTTCCTTACAAAACAAAGCATGCTAACTATATGAACCAGACACCTTCATTTTTTTTTTTTTAGTACTTACTCAAATGCATTGAAATTTTACATCCACACAAAACCTTCAGTGAATATTTATAGTAGTTCTGTGCAAATTTATTAGCATTTAGGAGCATCTGTTCCTTTAACAGATGAATAAATAACCTGTGGTACAACCTTACAATAGAATATTATTCAGTGCTAAAGAGAAGTAAGCTATCAAGCCATGATACATGGACACTTAAATAGTAGCTTAGACCTTTCTTTTTTCTTTAAAGAGGCAAATGAAGATAAAATAATCATATTTTTTCATTTTATTTGCCCCTTTCTATAATTATGATGGATGAAGATAAGGTCAAACAAGTCAATCCTTAAGGAAATCAACACTGAATATTCATTGGAAGGACTGATACTGAAGCTAAACTTCCAATACATTGGCCACCTGATGTGAACAGCTGACTTAATAGGAAATACCCTGATGATGGGAAAGATTGAAGACAGGAGGAGAAGGGGATGACAGAGGATGAGATGTTGGATGGCATCAATGACTCAATGGACATGACTTTGAGAAAGCACCGGGAGATGGTGAAGGACAGGGAAGTCTGGCATGGGGCAGTCCATGGGGTCGCAGAGTCTGACACCACTGAGTGACTGAACCACAACAACAGTCTTAAGGAGAAAAATGTAAACAGCTGCCGTTTGTTTGGCTTCTGTCTTTGCCATGGAAATTTCAGCTTCTCATTCAAATATGAATATTTTTCATAATAAATTGTACCATTTCCCACATGCTTAAAATTCCTGTGCATGTAAAAACTTGCTCTTTTTTTGAGAAGTGAGAGGCGATGTAAGTCAGGAAACAATGTTTTGGTAGATTTAAAAAAAAAATTCACTTTTAAAGATGTGCCTGGTGATGATGAAGAGGAGAAAGAGGATAACATCATGATGATAAATTCAGTAACACAGTCAAGCTACATGAAAATTAGGCCATTTTCTTTAGTCCTAATACAGATTTTCTTGTGCTTTTTTTTTGTTCTGTTTTTGCTTTTTAAAATGGCTTAAAGGTGCCTGTGAATAAATCTGGATGCATTTGTAAAGGCAGGTTTTGCTCTCAGCATAACCAACTGGAGCATTCTATAGAATAGCTTTGTGCCAGAGTTTTAATCTCTAGGACTATAAGGGAATTCCTGATTTCTTTATATTGCATTTCTTACTAGTAGCACTCAAACCTTGAAGATCTTGCTGATTCCCAGCTCTCCTTTTTGCCATCTAAATTATTCAGATATTGTTTATCAAGTCTTTTCTCAATTTCCTCTTTTTTAAACTCCCTGCTGAGCTTGAGTGTGCACAGAGAAATACTCAGATAAAATAAAGAAGGGATTTAAGAGTCATAACAGTGCTGTTTCCCCACTACAATAAGAACATTTAAGACACACATGGCATTCTTGTTTATCCTAATTGACTCTCACTTTCATTGCAACATATTTACTCAAATTTGCAAAGTAGACAGCTATTCCATTGTGATTTTTAAAATAATTAAAAGCAGGGCTGGTGATGCAACAATGCAGCTAAAGGGTTCTCTTTCTGCTATGGTATCAGTCCACATAAAACTGGTGTATCTATTATAACCCAGATTACTTTTGTGATTACAAAATTGTGATTAATCACCTAGAGCCAGACACACTGGAATGCAAAGTCAGGTGGGTTTTAGGAAGCATTACTGTGAACAAAGCTAGTGGAAGTAATGGAATTCTAGTTGAACTATTTCAAATCCTAAAAGATGATGCTGTGAAAGTATTGCACTCAATATGCCAGCAAATTTGGAAAACTCAGCAGTGATCATAGGATTGAAAAATGTCAGTTTTCATTTCAATCTCAAAGAAAGGTAATGTCAAGGAATGCTCAAACTACCACACAGTTGTGCTCATATCACACACTAGCAAAGGAATGCTCAAAATTCTCCAAGCCAGACTTCAGCAATACGTAAATTGTGAACTTCCAGATGTTCAAACTGGTTTTAGAAAAGGCAGAGGAACCAGAGATCAAACTGTCAACATCCACTGGGTCATCGAAAAAGAAAGAGAGTTCCAGGAAAAACACATATTTCTGCTTTATTGACTATGCCAAAGCCTTTGGCTGTGTGGGTCACAATAAACTGTAGAAAATTCTGAAAGAGATGGGAATACCAGACCACTTGACCTGCCTCTTGAGAAATCTGTATGCAGGTCAGGAAGCAACAGTTAGAACTGGACATGGAACAACAGACTGGTTCGGAGTATGTCAAGGCTGTATATTGTCACCCTGCTTATTTAACTTCTATGCAGAGTACATCATGAGAAACGCTGGACTGGAAGAAACACAAGCTGGAATCAAGATTGACGGGACAAATATCAATAACCTCAGATATGCAGATGACACCACCCTTATGGCAGAAAGTGAAGAAGAATTAAAGAACCTCTTAGCAATAGTGAAAGAGGAAAGCAAAAAAGCTGGCTTAAAGCTCAACATTCAGTAAAATAAAATCATGACATCTGGTCCCATCACTTCATGGCAAATAGATGGGAAAATAGTGGAAACAGTGACAGATTTTATTTTTATTATTTTTTTGATCTCCAAAATCACTGCAGATGGTGATTGCAGTAATGAAATTAAAAGATACTTGCTCCTTGGAAGAAAAGTTATGACAACCTAGAAAGCATGTTAAAAAGCAAAGACATGACTTCGGCAACAAAAGTCTGTGTAGTCAAAGCTATTGTTTTTCCAGTAATCATGTGTGGATGTGAGAGTTGAACTATAAAGAAAACTGAGCACCAAAGAATCGGTGCTTTTGAAGTGTTGTATTGGAGAAGACTCTTGAGAGTCCCTTGGACGGCAAGGAGATCCAACCAGTACATCTTAAAAGAGATAAGTTCTGAATATTCATTGGAAGGACTGACGCTAAGCTGAATCTCCAATATTTTGGCCACCTGATGTAAAGAACTGTTTCATTTGAAAATACCCTGATGCTGGGAAAGATTGAGGGTGGGAGAAGAAGGGGACGACAGAGGATGAGATGGTTGGATGGCATCACTGACTCAATGGACATGAGTTTGACTAAATTCCAGGTGTTGATGATGGACAGGGCTGCCTGTTTTATTGTAATTCATGGGGTCTCAAAGAGTCAGGCACGACTGAGTGACTGAACTGAACAGTATCAACCCACATGTAAATGGTGCATCTATTGTAGATTATGCTTTGTAGCCTTTGTAGTTATAAGAAATTAAGAAAGCAAAAAGCAACATATAGTGTTTTTATATATTCTATATAATAGTTTGTATCTTATATAAGATTTTAAAATATCTCTAAATAACCCTTAATAGCTAAGCCATGATTCTTTATTTACACTGTAGTTTAAAAAGATTCCCTCAAACAACAAATAACATAAAGATTAGCATACTAATATTCAAAATATTCTTAAATTAAGTAATTGAAAGAATTTATTTTTTGCTTGAATGAATGAACATTTGACAATTTTGCAGTGAAATTTTCTTCAAGTTATTAAGCATATCATCATCTTTTCTTTAAGGACAAGTGCCAAACATATCTAGAAAAGGCTTACATTTATTGTAAGATTTAGTTGTTATTAAGTATTTTTAAAAGTTTTGAAAATTTTGAAATGTTTTATAAAACAATTTAGAAACCTATTTATTTTGATGTCCCTCTTAATAATGAGATGGAATTATCATAAAGTGACCATCAGGGCCTTAATCTTCCTCTTAGTTTGACAAAACTTCAGACTGGCCCTACCTGACTCTAGCACCCTGAATTCCCTTTCCTTATAACATTTATTTAATAAAGAAAGCAAATAAAAATTCTTGTATATCCTTTCTTTTCCTCTTTGAGATATAAATCTTTTGAAAAGCTTCTTGTTAGTTTTATTTTTTTTTAATTATTTTTACTTTATTTTACTTCACAATACTATATTGGTCTTGCCATACATTGACATGAATCCACCATGGGTGTATACGAGCTCCCAATACTGAATCCCCCTCCCACCTCCTACCCCATATCATCTCTCTGGATCATCCCCGTGCACCAGCCTCAAGCATCCTGTATCCTGTATCGAACATAGACTGGTGCTTCATTTCTTACATGATAGTATACATGTTTCACAGCCATTCTCCCAAATTATCCCACCCTCTCCCTCTCCCTCAGAGGCCAAAAGTCTATTTTATACATCTGTGTCTCTTTTGCTGTCTCGCATACAGGGTCATCATTACTACCTTTCTAAATTCCATATATATGTGTCAGTATACTGTATTGGTGTTTTTCTTTCTGGCTTACTTCACTCTGTATAATCAGCTCCAGTTTCATCCATCTCATTAGAACTGATTCAAATGTAATATTTTAATGGCTGAGTAATACTCCATTGTGTATATGTACCACAGCTTTCTTATCCATTCAACTAGGTTGTTTCCACGTCCTGGCTACTATAAACAGTGCTGCAGTGAACATCGGGGTACATGTGTCTCTTTCAATTCTGGTTTCCTTGGTGTGTATGCCCAGAAGTGGGATTGCTGGGCCATAAGGCAGATCTATTTGCAATTTTTTAAGGAATCTCCACACTGTTTTCCATAATAGCTGTACTGGTTTGCATTCCCGCCAGCAGTGTAAGAGAATTCCCTTTTCTTCACACCCTCTCCAGCATTTATTGCTTGTAGACTTTTGGATCACAGCCACTCTGACTGGTGTGAAATGGTACCTCATTGTGGTCTTGATTTGCATTTCTCTGATAATGAGTGATGTTGAGCATCTTTTCATGTGTTTGTTAGCCATCCCTATGTTTTCTTTGGAGAAATACCTATTTAATTCTTTGGCCCATTTTTTGATTGGGTCGTTTATTTTTCTGGAGTTGAGCTGCATAAATTGCTTGTATATTTTTTAGATTAGTTGTTTGTCAGTTGCTTCACTTTCTGTTGTTTTCTCCCATTCAGAAGGCTGTCTTTTCAACTTACTTATAGTTTCCTTTGTTGTGCAGAAGCTTTTAATTTTAGTTAGATCCCATTTGTTTATTTTTGCTTTTATTTCCAGTATTCTGGGAGGTGGATTTTAGAGGATCCGGCTGTGATTTTTGTCGGAGAGTGTTTTGCCTATGTTCTCCTCTAAGAGTTTTATAGTTTCTGTTCTTATGTTTAGATCTTTAATCCATTTTGAGTTTATTTTTGTGTGTGGTCTTCAAAAGTGATCTAGTTTCATTTTTTTACAACTGGTTGACCAGTTTTCCCAGCATCACTTGTTAAAGAGATTGTCTTTTCTCCATTGTATATTCTTGCCTCCTTTGTCGAAGATCAGGTGTCCATAGGTGTGTGGATTTATCTCTGGGTTTTATATTTTGTTCCATTGATCTATATTTCTGTCTTTGTGCCAGTACCATACTGTCTTGATGACTGTGGCTTTGTAGTAGAGCCTGAAGTCAGGCAGGTTAATTCCTCCAGTTCCATTCTTCTTTCTCAAGATATTTTTTTGCTATTTGAGGTTTTTTGTATTTCCATACAAATCTTGAGATTATTTGATCTAGTTCTGTGAAAAATACTGCTGGTAGCTTGATAGGGATTGCACTGAATCTGTAGATTGCTTTGGGTAGTATACTCATTTTCACTATATTCATTCTTCTAATCCATGAACATGGTACATTTCTCCATCTATTAGTGTCCTCTTTGATTTATTTCATCAGTGTTTTATAGTTTTTGATATATAGGTCTTCAGTTTTTTTAGGTAGGTATATTCCTAAGTATTTTATTCTTTTTGTTGCAATGGTGAATGGTATTGTTTCCTTAATTTATTTTTCTAGTTTCTCATTATTAGTGTATAGGAATGCAAGGGATTTCTGAAAACTCTGTATAATCAGCTCCAGTTTCATCCATCTCATTAGAACTGATTCAAATGTAATATTTTAATGGCTGAGTAATACTCCATTGTGTATATGTACCACAGCTTTCTTATCCATTCAACTAGGTTGTTTCCACGTCCTGGCTACTATAAACAGTGCTGCAGTGAACATCGGGGTACATGTGTCTCTTTCAATTCTGGTTTCCTTGGTGTGTATGCCCAGAAGTGGGATTGCTGGGCCATAAGGCAGATCTATTTGCAATTTTTTAAGGAATCTCCACACTGTTTTCCATAATAGCTGTACTGGTTTGCATTCCCGCCAGCAGTGTAAGAGAATTCCCTTTTCTTCACACCCTCTCCAGCATTTATTGCTTGTAGACTTTTGGATCACAGCCACTCTGACTGGTGTGAAATGGTACCTCATTGTGGTCTTGATTTGCATTTCTCTGATAATGAGTGATGTTGAGCATCTTTTCATGTGTTTGTTAGCCATCCCTATGTTTTCTTTGGAGAAATACCTATTTAATTCTTTGGCCCATTTTTTGATTGGGTCGTTTATTTTTCTGGAGTTGAGCTGCATAAATTGCTTGTATATTTTTTAGATTAGTTGTTTGTCAGTTGCTTCACTTTCTGTTGTTTTCTCCCATTCAGAAGGCTGTCTTTTCAACTTACTTATAGTTTCCTTTGTTGTGCAGAAGCTTTTAATTTTAGTTAGATCCCATTTGTTTATTTTTGCTTTTATTTCCAGTATTCTGGGAGGTGGATTTTAGAGGATCCGGCTGTGATTTTTGTCGGAGAGTGTTTTGCCTATGTTCTCCTCTAAGAGTTTTATAGTTTCTGTTCTTATGTTTAGATCTTTAATCCATTTTGAGTTTATTTTTGTGTGTGGTCTTCAAAAGTGATCTAGTTTCATTTTTTTACAACTGGTTGACCAGTTTTCCCAGCATCACTTGTTAAAGAGATTGTCTTTTCTCCATTGTATATTCTTGCCTCCTTTGTCGAAGATCAGGTGTCCATAGGTGTGTGGATTTATCTCTGGGTTTTATATTTTGTTCCATTGATCTATATTTCTGTCTTTGTGCCAGTACCATACTGTCTTGATGACTGTGGCTTTGTAGTAGAGCCTGAAGTCAGGCAGGTTAATTCCTCCAGTTCCATTCTTCTTTCTCAAGATATTTTTTTGCTATTTGAGGTTTTTTGTATTTCCATACAAATCTTGAAATTATTTGTTCTAGTTCTGTGAAAAATACTGCTGGTAGCTTGATAGGGATTGCACTGAATCTGTAGATTGCTTTGGGTAGTATACTCATTTTCACTATATTCATTCTTCTAATCCATGAACATGGTACATTTCTCCATCTATTAGTGTCCTCTTTGATTTATTTCATCAGTGTTTTATAGTTTTTGATATATAGGTCTTCAGTTTTTTTAGGTAGGTATATTCCTAAGTATTTTATTCTTTTTGTTGCAATGGTGAATGGTATTGTTTCCTTAATTTATTTTTCTAGTTTCTCATTATTAGTGTATAGGAATGCAAGGGATTTCTGAATGTTGATTTTATATCCTGAAACTTTACTATATTCATTGATTAGCTCTAGTAATTTTTTGGTGGAGTCTTTAGGGTTTTCTATGTAGAGGATTATGTCATCTGCAAACAGTGAGAGTTTTCCTTCTTCTTTTCCAATTTGGATTCCTTTTATTTCTTTTTCTGCTCTGACTGCTATGGCCCAAACTTCCAGAACTATGCTGAATAGTAGTGGTGAAAGTGGACACCCTTGTCTTGTTCCTGACTTTAGGGGAAATGTTTTCAATTTTTCACCATTGAGGATAATGTTTGCTGTGGGTCTGTCATATATAGCTCTTATTATGTTGAGGTATGTTCCTTCTATTCCTGCTTTCTGAGTTTTTTATTATAAATGGATGTTGAATTTTGTCAAAGGCCTTCTCTGCATCTATTGAGATAATCATATGGCTTTTATTTTTCAATTTGTTAATGTGGTGAATTACATTGATTGATTTGTGGATACTGAAGAATCCTTGCATCCCTGGGATGAAGCCCACTTGGTCATGATGTATGATCTTTTTAATGTGTTGTTGGATTGTGATTGCTAGAATTTTGTTAAGGATTTTTGCATCTATGTTCATCAGTGATATTGGCCTGTAGTGTTCTTTTGTGGTGTCTTTATCAGGTTTTGGTATTAGTGTGATGGTGGCCTCATAGAATGAGTTTGGAGGTTTACCTTCCTCTGCAATTTTCTGGAAGAGTTTGAGTAGGATAAGTGTTAGCTCTTCTCGAAATTTGTGGTAGAAACAGCTGTGAAGCCGTCTGGAACTGGGCTTTTGTTTGCTGGAAGATTTCTGATTACAGTTTCAATTTCCATGCTTGTGATGGGTCTGTTAGAATTTTCTATTTCTTCTTGGTTCAGTTTTGGAAAGATGTACTTTTCTAAGAATTTGTCCATTTCTTCCACGTTGTCCATTTTATTGGCATATAATTGCTGATAGTAGTCTCTTACGATACTTTGTATTTCTGTGTTGTCTGTTATGATCTCTTCATTTTCATTTCTAATTTTATTGATTTGATTTTTTCTCTCTTTGTTTCTTGATGAGTCTGGCTAATGGTTTGTCAATTTTATTTATTCTTTTAAAGAACAAGCTTTTGGTTTGTTGATTTTTGCTATGATCTCTTTTGTTTCTTTTGCATTTATTTCTGCCCTAATTTTTGAGATTTATTTCCTTCTACTAACTCTGGGGTTCCCAGAAGAAGAAGACAAAAAGAAAGACCATGAGAAAATACTTGATGAGATAATAGTTGAAAACTTTCCTAAAATGAGGAAGGAAATAATAACCTAAATCCAAGAAACCCAGAGAGTTCCAAACATGATAACCCCAAAGCAAAACACCCCAAGACATATATTAATCAACTTAACAAAGACCAAACACAAAGAACAAATATTAAAAGTAGCAAGAGAATAACAACAAATAACACACAATGGGATTCCCATAAGGGTAACTGCAGATTTTTCAATAGAATCTCTTCAGACCAGGAGGGAATGGCAAGACATACTTAAAGTGATGAAAGAAAATAACCTACAGCCCAGATTACTGTACTCAGCAAGGATCTCATTCAAATATGAAGGAGAAATAAAAATCTTTACAGACAAGCAAAAGCTGAGAGAATTCAGCACCACCAAAACATGTCTCCAACAAATGCTAAAGGATATTCTTTAGACAGGAAACACAAAAAAAGCATATAAACCCAAACCCAAAACAATAAAGTAAATGCCAACAGGATCATACTTATCAATAATTACCTTAAACATAAATGGGTTGAATGCCCCAACCAAAAGGCAAAAACTGGCTGAATGGATACGAAAACAAGATCCCTATATATGCTGCCAACAAGAGACACACCTCAAAACAACTGACACATACAGACTGAAAGTGAAGGGCTGGAAAAAGATATTCCATGCAAACAGAGACCAAAAGAAAGCAGGAGTAGCAAAACTCATATCCGATAAAATATACTTTGGTAAACAAAGGCTGTGAAAAGAGACAAAGAAGGCCACTACATAATGATCAAAGGATCAATCCAAGAAGAAGATATAACAATTATAAATATATATGCACCCCACATAGGAGCACGGCAATATGTAAAACAAATGCTAACAAGTATAAAAGGGAAAATTAACAATAACACAATAATAGTGGGAGACTTCAATACCCCACTCACACCTATGGACAGACCAACTAAACAGAAAATTAACAAAGAAATGCAAACTTTAAATGATACAATAGACCAGTTAGACCTAACTGATATCTATAGGACATTTCACCCCAAAACAATAAATTTCACCTTTTTCTCAAGTGCTCATGGAACCTTTTCCAGGATAGATCACATCCTGGACCATAAATCTAACCTTGATTGATTCAAAAAAATCAAAATCATTCTAAGCATCTTTTCTGACCATAATGCATTAAGGTTAGATCTCAATTACAGGAGAAAAACTTTTAAAAATTCCAATATATGGAGGCTGAACAACACGCTTCTGAATAACCAACAAATCACATAAGAAATCAAAAAATAAATCAAAATATGCATAGAAATGAATGAAAATGAAAACACAACAACTCAAAACCTGTGGGACACTATAAAAGCAGTGCTAAGAGGAAAGTTCATAGCAATAGAGGCATACCTCAATAAACAAAAAAAAGTCAAATAAATAACCTAACTCTACACCTAAAGCAACTAGAAAAGGAAGAAATAGAGAACCCTAGAGTTAGTAGAGGGAAAGAAATCTTGCTAGTTTTAAAATGTAGGTGTGTCTTTCTCAATAACTAGAAGCCATCCTTTTGAATTTTAATTAGCAAGGAAGACAGTACTCCTGTTTCCCAGTCTCTGTTGGAAGGTAGGAACCTAACTTTGGTGGGTACCTTGTTCCAAGTTGTAAAAGTACCATTTATTATGTATACAGGAGAAATTTTAATTTTCCTTTTCTTTTGGGAAAAGTCAATATTTTCCACTATTAAAACCCCTCAAATATTTGTTTTAGTATCATTAACATCAGACTGCGATTTGGATTCTCTTCCCGGTTGCAGCAAATTTGGGTAAAGCCTTTCTTGCCTACTTAAATTTTCTAGATGCAGAGTTTGCTATGACATAATATAAGTTGATAAAGGACACTCGTTTGCTATGTGTGTGTATATATATATATATATATGAGTGTCCAGACATACATACATATATATACACATAATATACATAATTGTATTCATTGTTACATGAAATATATAATGTAGTATTTAATAAATTATATAGCAATGTTATAATCTATATTAATATTACATATAATATATAACATATCTTCCCTCATTTTCTGTTCAGCTGACCCTGTGCTTCCATATGTGTCATAATCTCTTCATAGTTGAAAATTTAGCACTGATTTGATATTAAAAAGTTAGTCTGTCAATGAATGATCTATGTCAAGTCCTAATCATATTTGTACACTAATAGGAATATATTATTAAATATGGGAAAAGGAAGATAAACATATGCTAGAAGAATGTTAACAGGTTGTGGCAACTGAAAATTCCCTTATGATGAGGACACTTGCTTCTTTGAGAGGGTTGGTAGTGCCTGTCCTTTGGAAACCAGGATGATGGAGGAGGATGTTGTCATGGATCTGAACTACCAGATATTATTGTGGACCCTGGGATCTCAGATTGTAGAAGCTAGTTATTTCTTTATGCAACCTAAGACAATTTAAGGATGAAGAAGTGGTATTTGAGATGCCTTAGATCTAGAGGGATCTCTAGAAAATTGATTTCCAAAACAAAAATCGTTGGTCAGATCAATAAAATTTTGCTTAATTTGTAGAATAAGACAAAATAATGAAAATAATTTTAGTCATCCAAGTGTAAAAATTTGGTAGCTTGCTGAATTTTAAGGTCTTGAGGCATTTCACAGATAACACATTCAATGGCCAGAAGCTGAGTCCATTAAATAGAACTAAAAATCACAGCAAATAGTCTCAACACACAATCCTTCTATTCTCTGTAAAATATGTGTAACTTTTTAATAGGCTAATGTGCACACAGGAAGAGGGATTACCCAGGTTATTTCAAAGATTTTTAGGTATGATATAAGTATGAGCTAACACCCATGTCAGAATCATGGACTACTTTGGTAGATTTCTAGTTAGAGTTTGTGTTTATGAAAGCAAGGGAATTAATGCAGTGTTGACTCAAGTTAATATTGTAGAAATCAGCTGTCATTTTTATATTTGACTCTTAAGGTAGAGTATATTTTCCTAGTGATTGCTTTTAATAAATTACTTTGAATTACTTCTACTAGAAACTAATATGGAGTGATATTTTTTTTGCATTTAATTTGATTCAGGTGCACAGTAATTCTTTTTTTCCACTCAACTATGTTTTCAGAAGTACAATATTCTTGAATTCAACACCATAAGTATACATTTTTCTCAAGTTCATATGGCGGATTTGCCAAGATTTTCCCTGGTCTAAGCCATAAACATGTCTTAACACATTTGAAAAAAAATGCAAATCATGCAATGTGTTCTCTCAGACCACAGGGATTTTAAACTAGAAATTAGTAACAAACAAATGCATGCCAATAAAAATTAAGTTACAAAACAGGAAGATAACTGGAAAACATCCAAATACATGGAAATGAAATAACATATTTCTAAATGACACATGGGTCAAAGAAAAAATCTTAAAGGAAAATTTAAAAATATTTTAAACTAAGTGAATGTAAGCGTGACATTAAAATTTGTAGGATGAATGAAAGAAATGCTTAAAGGGAAATTTATAGCAACAAATAAGTACATTAGAAAAAAGACATTAAAAAATAATCTACAGTTCCACCTCAGCAAACAAGGAAAAAAAAAAGTCTAAGGTATGCAGGCCAAAAGAAAAAAATAAAAATGAGCAAAACTAATGAAATTTAAATCAGGAAATTAAGCAACCATGTCTGCTTTAGAGGTCACAAGTTGGGACAGGAGGAAAATTGACAGAATAGAAGACCTTGAGCTCATCCCTACCCATGAGAATATCAAAATCACAACTAACCAAAGAACCATCAATACAAAAGACTAGTACCTACCACGGAAGATATTCTACATCCAAAGACAAAGAAGAAATCACATGGAGGTATAAGGAGGGGCACATTACAATAAAATAAATTGCATACCTCCCCCCAGGTAGGCAACCCACAAACTGAAAGATAATTACCTCACAGAAATTATCCCACAGGAGTGAAATTTCTGAGCCAATCAGGCTCCTTATCCTGAGAGGGTCTGTCATCAGGAAGAGGAGCCCACAGAGCATTTGAAGGCCAGCAGGTCTTGATCACAAGAGTTTTATAGGACTGGGAGAAACAGAGACTCCACTCTTGAAGGACCACACAAAGTCTCATGTGCACTGGAATCCAGGGCAAAAACAGTGACTTAAAAGGAGCCTGAGAGAGACCTACCTGCTGGGCTTGAAGAATCTCCTGAGATTGGGGCCTACTGAGACCCTCTTTGGGACATAAAACCTCATGGGAAATATATCTAGAAGTACTCACCTTGTTAGATAATGAAAAACAGAAGGCTAAATTAAGGAACAAATGCCTCTCACCATTGCAAAGGAAGAATAAAATATCTAGGAATAAAATTACTGAAGGAGACAAAAGAACTGTACACAGAAAATTATTGACACTGATGAAAGTAATCAAAGGTAACATAAACAGATGGAGAGATAGTCCATTTTCCTGGGTAGGAAGAATCAATATTGTGAAAGTAACTATACTACCAAATGCAATCTACAGATTCAATGCAATCCCTATCAAATTATCAATTACATTTTTCACAGAGCTAGAACAAAACATTTCACAATTCATATGGAAGCACAAAAGACCCAAATAGCCAAAGCAGTCTTGAGAAAGAAGAATGGAGCTGGAGGAATCAACCTCCCTGACTTCAGATTATACTACAAAGCTATAGTCATCTAGACAGTATGATATTGGCACAAAACAGAAATATAGACCAGTGGTACAAGATATCCCAGAAATAAACCCATGTACCTATGGGTACCTTATTTTTTACAAAAGAGGTAAGAATGTACAATGGAGCAAAAACAACTTTTTCAGTAAATGGTGCTGGGAAAACTGGACAGCTACATCTAAAAGAGTGAAATTAGAATACTTCCTAACACCATACACAAAGTTAAAATGAATTAAAGACCTAAACGTAAGTATGTGTGCTACAGCATTGGGAAGGTGAGTTAGTGACATGATATAAACATGGAGATGCTAGTATAAATCAACAAACACAGAACCTAGAAAGTAATGTGTTTTGGGCTGAAATACATACCCCCAAATTCCAGACTTAAGCCTCAGTACCCTAGACTCTAACTGTATTTAGAGATAAAGACTTAAACAGGCGAGTGCATTAAAATGTGGCCATTATATCAGGTTCTAATACAATATAAATGATGTTCTTACAAAACAAGGAAGAGACATCAGGGCACCTATGTATAGAGGGACAAAGATAGAAAGAGGCGAGAAGAGGGAAGTCATCTACAAATCAAGGAAGTCAAGGTTTCTGGAACATTGACTTTAGCCTTATAGCCTCCAGGACTTCTGTTGTTTAAGTTCCCTAGTCTTTGCTATTTTGTTATGGAAGCCCTAGAAAACTAACACAGTATGATAAGGAGCTACCACAATGATATGACTGACACTTTTTTTTTTAAGATTTTTTCTGTATGAGTGAAGAATGGACTAGAGAGCAGAATATGGAGATGGAAAATCCAATTAAGAGGTTTGTGAAGTTGTCAAGTTAACCAAACAAGAAAAGCTGAATTATGGCTTTTTTAAGAGATGTGGGTTAAAAAATACATTTTGATGAAAGACCCTCAGAAATATTTATATGTCACTGAGCATGTGGAGCAAGAAATAGTTAAAAATATTCACTTGAGTTTATATTTCATATGTCAGTAAATTTAAGGATATACCAGTTTTAAATGTATTTATTTCCAAAATAACTCTAGTCAATATCAATTATCAGTTAAATTCACATATTTATTTTTCTGAATTGTTAAGGAAATAAGATGAGTATTTGATGTTTTTATTTTTTTTTTGCATTAAGTATGTGAACATTTCCATACAAAGTGGAAATCAGAACCACTGAGTCTTTAGTAAGATTACAAAATTTCCTTCAAAGTTAGAAAATGTTCCCATTTTTCAAGTGAAATGCCTTAAGCAGCCACCTATTCTTCTATCTTATGTATATGTTTTCTCAAGACTACATAATTACTTTAAGGGAAGCTAGAATAAATAGTTTATCAAATGTTAATAATTAGCATTGACATATTTAGACATGGTTAACATCATAATATAAGTAACACCAGACTTCCCAGGTGGTGCTAGTCATAAAGAACTTGCCTGCCAATGCAGGGGACCTAAGAATCATGGGTTTGATCTCTGAGTGGGGAAGAGCCCCTGGAGGAGGGCAACCCACCTAGTACTCTTGCCTGGAGAATCCCATGGACAGAGGAGCCTGGTGGGCTACAGTCCATGGGGTCGCAGAATCAGACATGACTGAATCAACTTAGCACATGCACACAACATCATAATGCATGATGAAAAGCTGAAAGCTTTCTGTTTAAGATAAGGAACAAGACAAGAATGATCACTCTTCCACTTTATTCAACTTGGTGTTAGAAATTTTAGCCAAAGCAATTAGGTAAGAAAAATAAATGAAAAGCATTCAAATAATAAAAGAAGAAGTAATAACAAATTATCTTAAAGAGAAATTAAGAAAATTTCAAAAAAAACAGAAAATTTCATTTACAATTACATTAAAAAGCATGAAGTGCTTAGAAATAAACTTAAACAAGGAAGTAAAAGACATGTTCATTGAAAACTATAAGACATTAGTGAAAAAAATTGAGAAAGACAAAAATAGATAATTTATGCTTTTGTATTGAAAGGACTAGTACTACTAAAATACCCTAATGCTACCCAAAGAATTTATAGATTCAATGCAATTCTTATCAGAATTCCAATAGCACAGTTCTATAAATAGAACAATAAATCTTGAAATTTGAATGGAACCACAGAATGCTGAATAATAAAAAAAAAAAAAACGAATCTTGATAAAAACTGAAACTGTAGGCATCATGCTCCCTGATGTAAAATTATATTTCAAAACTACAGTAATCAAAACAGGATTGTATTGGCATAAAAACAGACAGGAACACATATCAATGGAACAGAGTCTAGAAATAAATCCATGCATATATAATCAGTTAATTTATGACAAAGGAACTAAGGATATACAATAGGGAAAGAATAATCTATTCAATAAACGGTGATGGGAAAGTTGTATAGCTATGTACAAAAGAGCAAAACTACATTATCTTATATCATAAGCAAAAG
Organism: Litocranius walleri; assembly: GCA_006410535.1. Taxonomy (NCBI): domain Eukaryota; kingdom Metazoa; phylum Chordata; class Mammalia; order Artiodactyla; family Bovidae; genus Litocranius; species Litocranius walleri. Next base: position 423,187 of record SJYG01000111.1, read on the forward strand.
TTAGCCCCAAATGGAGTAAGACTTCAATGTAAGATCAGGAACTATAAAATTTCTACAAGAAACATAGGCAGTACTCATTGACATCAGTTTAGGGGGTGATTCTTTGGATCTCACACCAAAAGCAAAGACAACAAAAGCAAAAATAGATACATCAAATTAAAATCTTTCTCCACGGAAAAGGAAATAATCACAAAATGAATGGGGAATGATATTTTCAAGTCATGTATCTGCTGATGAGTTAATATCCAAAATACATAAAGAAATTTTTCCACTCAACAGCACAAACAATCCAACTTAAAAATGGGCAGGAGGTATGAGTAGACATTTTTCAAACAAGGCATAAAAATAGCTAACAGATACATGAACAGATGCTCAACATTATTAGTCACCATTTCAGTTCAGTTCAGTTCAGTCGCTCAGTAGTGTCTGACTATTTGTGACGCCATGAATCGCAGCATGCCAGGCCTCTCTGTCCATCACCAACTCCCGGAGTTTACCCAAAGTCATGTCCATTGAGTCAGTGATGCCATCCAGCCATCTTATCCTCTGGCATCTCCTTCTCCTCCTACCCCCAATCCCTCTGGAAATGCAAATCAAAACTTACAGTTTTGCAAGTTAACAGATTATTAGCATTTTAAATTGATGTTATAACTAGCAAGTATCTAGTTTCAAGTGTACAACATTCTATATTTATATCAGTTCAGTTGCTCAGTCATGTCCGACTCTTTGCGACCCCATGAATCGCAGCACACCAGGCCTCCCTGTTCATTACCACCTCTTGAAGTTCACTCAGACTCATGTCCATCGAGTCCATGATGCCATCCAGCCATCTCATCCTCGGTAGTCCATTTCTCCTCCTGCCCCCAACCCCTCCCAGCATCAGAGTCTTTTCCAATGAGTCAGCTCTTCGCATGAAGTGGACAAAGTACTGGAGTTTCAGCTTTAGCATCATTCCTTCCAAAGAAATCCCAAGGTTGGTCTCCTTCAGAATGGACTGGTTGGATCTCCTTGCAGTCCAAGGGACTCTCAAGAGTCTTCTCCAACACCACAGTTCAAAAGCATCAATTCTTTGGTGCTCAGCCTTCTTCACAGTCCAACTCTCATATCCATACATGACCACAGGAAAAACCATAGCCTTGACTAGATGGACCTTAGTCAGCAAAGTAATGTCTCTGCTTTTGAATATACTATCTAGGTTGGTCATAACTTTTCTTCCAAGGAGTAAGCATCTTCTAATTTCATGGCTGCAGTTACTATCTATCTATCTATTACAAATTGAATATGAGGTATCACCTTATAGCAGTTAGAAAGGCTATGATGATAATGACAAGGGCTAAAGAGGATATAGACAAAATGGGCACCCTTGTGCACTATTGGTGGAAGGTACATTGGTTCAGCCACAATGGAAAATGATATGGAACCTCTCCAAAAAAAAAAAAAAAAAGGTAAAACTTTAATATGACCCAGGAATTCCACTTGTGGATATTAAAGAAAACAAAAACAGTAACTCGAAAAAACATACAACCCCATGTTTATTGTAGCATATTTACAATAGCCAACATATGGGAATACCTAAATGTTTATTAATAGATAAAAACGTGCATATGTAAAATTATATATATGTAATATTATTCAGCCATAAAAATGAAAAACACCATTTACAGTAGTGTGGGTGGACTTGTAAAATGCCAAGCAAAATAAGTCAGACAAAGACATAGAGCGTGTAAGCTGACTTCTACATAGAATCTTAAATGTCAAACAAGCTCATAGAGACAGAGAACAGAAATTTCTAAGGCCAGAGAAGGGAGTGGTGGAGGGGTGCAATGGATGAAATGTGTAAAAGGTACAAAATTAACAGTTGTAAAATAAATAAATAATGAAGATTTGCCAAACAACATGGTAGATATAGATAACAGTTCTGTGTTTCATATTTGAAATTTGCTAAAAAAATAAAATTTAGAAGTTCTCATTACAAGAAAAAAGAGTTTTCAATGCATGGTAATGAATGTTAACTACATTTATTGTGGTATTTATTTTGTAATATATATAAATATAGAATACTATATATTTGAAATTAAATATATGTTAATTATACATAAATTTATGGTGCTAATAATCTGCTAACAATTAATAATACATTTTCCAATTTATGGAAGTTTTTTTTTTGACAAACAAAATGTCTGCCATGTTAATAGTATCTGAATACAAAATCTCTAAATGAGAGAAGAGGTAGACAGAGTTGTAAAAAGAGATCAATAATTAATACTTGTGATCATGGTTGGTAACTAGGATATATATTAAAAATATAAAACTAAGATGTAGAATCAAAATAGTTATGCATATACATATTAAAAATCACCAATATCCCTCTCTCTATATAATTCTACATTCTTATGTTTATTATTTTATAATGCTAAATGTTTATAAATGCATGTAATGAAGAAGGCTGATTGCCAAATGATCATTGCTTTCAAGTTGTGATGATGGAGAAGACACCTGAGAGTCTCTTGGACTACAAGGAGAACAAACCAGTCAGCCCTAAAAGAAATCTACCCTGAATATTCATTGGAAGAACTGATGCTGAAGCTGAAGTTTCAGTACTTTGGCCCACCTATGCGAAGAGCCAAAAGATTGGAAAAGACCTTGATACTGGGAAAGATTTAATGCATGAAGAGAAGGGCATGACAGGATGAGATGGTTGGAAGGCATCATCGTCTCAATGGACGTGAGTTTGAGCAAACTCTGGGAGATAGTGAAGTGCTGGGAAACCTGGAAGGCTGCAGTCCATGGGGTCACAAAGAGTCAAATATGACTCTATGACTGAACAATAACCACCAGATGGTAATGATAACCCTGGATGTGAGACAGCAAAAGAAACACAGATGTATAGAACAGTCTTTTGGACTCTGTGGGAGAGGGAGAGGGTGGGATGATTTGGGAGAATGGCATTGAAGCATGTATAATATCATATATGAAATGAATTGTCAGTCCAGGTTCAATGCATGATACTAAATGCTTGGGACTGGTGCACTGGGACAACCCAGAGGGATGGTATGAGGAAGGAGGAGGGAGGGAGATTCAGGATGGGGACCAACTGTATATCTGTGGTGGACTCATGTTGATGTATGGCAAAACCAATACAATATTGTAAAGTAATTAACCTCCAATTAAAATAAATAAATTTATATTAAAAAAAGTTTTTAAAAGAGTAATGGAATTAGTTTAAAATGTACTATATCACCAAAACACTTGTTTAAGTATATATATATATATGTGTGTATGTCTCTGTGTGTATATATATGTATGTATATTGTATATGTGTATCTATATATAGATATATACATGTATATATATAGTAAATATTAATGATGAGAAAAGGAAAGAATCAGCTAAATAATGTTGAAAAGTAAAATGAACTAAAGGTCTATTTTGCTAAATATAACATAGTGACAGTTGTAGTGTGCTCATTAAATTCAAATACATATGGCTATAAAACATTCATTTAAATCTATGTGTTTTATTAGCAGTAGACTGGCTAGACTAACTTTAACTAGTGTATGTAATGACAATTGAAGTATAATCTTATTATAATGAATGTTCCACCCCTATTCAAGCAATAAATTTTCTGTTAGTCTTATCTTAATGTATTTGTTATTTTTATTGTATAGTTCTTATATGAGTTTTAGTGCATATTGCTGATTAATTGTGTCTTCTCAAAAGATAAATCAAAGCCATAAGCCCCAATATCTGTGAATATGATTCCATTTGAGACTTGATCACTGCAGATGTAATTAGTTAAGGTAATGTTACACTAAAGAGAGTGCTGTCTGTTAAGAGGGGGTAAATTTGCATACAGACAGAGTTAAGATAGTCATATTAAGATGGAGTCAGAATGAAGTTATATCACAAGCCAAGGAATGCCTGAGGCTGGCAGAATCTAGAAAAGGAAAGAAAGGATTGTCCCCCAAAATTTTCAGAGGAAGTTAGCTCTTCCAACACCTTGATATGAACTTTTTAGCCTCAAATACTACAAGGAATGAAAAACAACAGCTTCTATTGTCTTTCAGCTATCTAGTGTGTGGTACTTTGTTCCAGCAACCCTAGGAAATTAATACAGGGTATATAAAGTTATTATTTGTTGAATATATGACAAGAAGGTATCTTGAAAGAAATATTCCATTTATATTACTTATCCATGTAGTTTTATAATTTAGAAGTGGTTTGAAAATTGTTTAATAATACCACAGTAAATTAGAATTTAATTCTGCTATGCCTCATAATCTACTAATAGGTTAAGTTAAGGTGTACATGCTTGAGAATGAGGCATCATTAATCACACTTTAGAAAAAAGCAAAGAGACTTGTGAGGTAGAGGGAGAGGAAAGAAGAAAAGGGAAGGAGTGGGAGGGAGGAACATAAAGAAAATAACAAGTCAAAAGCATATATATATATATATATTTTTTTTTTTTTTTTTACACAGATTTTTCTGCTTTTTCATTCTGTCTCTGTGTTTCAAACACCTTGTCTGAACATATTGGTATATATTGAAATTATAATTTATTTGCAATCTTTCTACTCCATAAATTTCTCAAAGCTATTGGTCAGATAAATCATACATGAATGAGTCAATTATGAAATGGTGAAAAAATGACCCTATGAAGACATAGCAGGAAGGCAGCCATCCACAAGCCATGGAGAGAAGCCCTAAGAGACTAACCCATGATGGCACCTTGGTCTCAGACTTCTAGTCTGGAGTTATGAGAAAATAAACATCTGTTGTTTTAACCACTCAAAAACAAACAAAACAAAAAATGTAAAGAAAAAGAAACAGTGAAAGGCAGTATATGAAAAAGTTTCAAACTGGTCTTTTTTTGAAGGTAATTGGATGATGTATCATTATTTTTACACTAATGTCTAGTATATATTTGAAGCTATAGACTTAGTGAAAGTTTTTATATCAGATCTTTACTGTGAAATACTGTGTACTGAAAATAGTCCTGCTTAATATCATTTTAATTACAAATAGATACAAATCACTGAATGACAATGCAAGAAAAATTAATGATAATATCTTGTGTGCTCTGTTGCTTCCATTAAGAGGAAATACCTATATAAAGCAAACAGCATGAGCATTAGACATTCTATACTATCATTTATGTCATTAAGGGTGTGAGGTCCTAAATGGGAAAACTTAAAAACAAAGGGGCTAGCTTTGTGGTCGAAAACCTAAGATGGCACCTGGCGGAAGAGATTGGGGCAGGGTCTGTTGTCTGTCAAAGTTTCCTGATTGGCTCTCTTGATTTCCATGCATGTAGACAGTGTGTGATCTCCATAGACTCCTGTTACAATAAAGGGACATGACAATTTGACCTTTAACATGATTAGTGCAACTATGGAAAGTCCCTCCTAAAACCCTCCTGTTTGTCTATATAAGCTGGGAATTTGCAACAATAAACCGAAACTGCTTCAATGGAACCCCTGTCGCGTCTGATTGTCTCTCACTCGCCGAGGGGCTGAGTTGGCGGACAGCAGGCTCACCTCTCCTCGGGAACCTCTCGGCTTTGCTGAGGGCAGTTAAGTTGTCTCTACTCTTTCTGCGGAGTGCCAACCGCAGAATAAGGGCATTTCTATTTTCTTAACTAAATTACTTTTCTCCCCTTATGACACCTTTTTCACACTAACTATTCTGATATTTCCCTTTGAAAATTTGTCATGTACATATCATTTCAATTTAAAATTAATATCAGCATTAAAAGGTCTCAGTTCAGTTGCTCAGTCGTGTCTGACTCTTTGCGACCCCATGAATCGCAGCACACCAGGCCTCCGTGTCCATCACCAACTCCTGGAGTTCACTCAGACTCAAGTCCATTGAGTCAGTGATGCTGTATTTCCAATAATAAATAGGCTAAAGGTACTACTGTGCTATAAAACCACCTAACTGTGCTTACTTGAGAAGTAATTTTTCTGTAAGGTGATTATGTATGTACATAAATAAAACACAATAACAAAGCTCTTCCAAATTAATGATTTTTAAAGTTTTAAAATTTAAAAAATTTTTTTTTTAATTTCATTAAAAGTTTTGTTGTTTTTATCTGCTATTGTTTTTAATCTATAATCACCAAATATTGGTTAGACTTGATTTATTTTTAAAGCATTTGCCAACCTTAAGACTGTTCATGCTATTTAGCCCTTTCACATAAGGGCTTCTGCCTATCTCTTCACTTCAGCCAAAATTGTTTTGTTTCTTTCCATCCTATGGCTTTTGAATATATAGTTTACATTTACTCTAATTAATTTCTACTTATTATGTCTCTCAGCCCAAGTTGTCTTCCTCAAGAAAACCCTTCCAAACCTTCCCTTGTTACCACTCCATGATGCCACAGCTACCACAAAAGCCCAAGTAGGACTTCTCCACTCATGTGTTTGTCATAGTGTACTAGAATGTTTCCAGTACATATGTGCTAACTTATTGGATAGGACATTAATGGTTGAATGCAGTTTCTCATTTCCTTTTTCCTAAGAGGCACTCACTTGGTTCTGAGTCAACCTACCCTATGACACTTATTTCCCTAACAGTTCCTCAATCTCTGTAATTGATGTCACCATTCATTCTGCTAATCAAGTCAAAACACTTGGTCTCTCATGTTTTCTCACTATTTCCCCATTTCCAGTCTTTCAGAAAATAGTATCAATTTTACTTAAAAAAGGTGTGTTAAACCTGCCTCATTCAAAACATTGTCACTCCCATGATTTTAAGAACTTTTTAAATGTCTCTGAACTTAATTTCTTATAGCTTATTCTCTTTATAAGTTAAGTCACTCAGTCATGTCCAACTCTTTGTGACCCCATGGTGAGCCCACCAGGCTCCACTGTCCATGAGGTTCTCCAGGCAAGATTACTGGAGTGCATTGTCATTTCCTTCTCCATATTCTCTTTATAAGCTATGGAAAATTTTTTCACTCTTTTCAAGACAGCCTTTGAATAGGTAGTTACATTTCAATGAGTTAAAATTCAGAAATTCCACTTGCAGTCCAAAAATAAATGTCATGAAGATGCAATGTACAACATAGGGATTTTTAAATCAAAAATATTGTTATAAATTTGAAACTTACTGAGAAGTTAAATTTTTAAAGTTCATGAAAAATGGTGTCAATTTGTTTGGTGACAGATAGTAAGCCTTTATTGGGGTGATCATTTTCCAATGCCAAAAAAGTCAAATCATCAAGTTGTACACCTGAGATCAATACAATGTCGTATGTCAATTACACTTTAATAAATAAATTCAAGTTTCACAATTGAATTTACCAAAAACTTTCCCAATACTCACCTGTCACCTGAGGAGACTACCATGTACAAAAAATGCCATTCCTGATATCAGATGATGTATAGAATAAAATAATGTATATATTTCATTAATCTATGTAGGAATCAATACCATGTTTCTTTTTTTAATTTAATACTATGAATTAAATAGTGGACAATATTTCATACCAGAATTTAATAAAATATTTAATATGTTTTACTTTAGCATATTTCATTAAGTGATGTAGTATAATCCCTGGAGAGTGCTGAGATCTCAAACTATGAACTCTCTATTTCTTGTGCTACTCTATACATCAAGCTTCTGCTTTTGGCAGTGCTTGCACTGGATTTATAGTTAGGAACTACATTAGTATTATTCATAATGGGCTTTGAATTTTTGTTAGTTCCTCTCCTTTGATGTTTTCAATCATCTGTGGGTGCTGCCTTCATCACTATTTTCAAACGAGAGGTGAAAAATTTTATTTTTAAAGAACAAAGCAGGCCATCCCTCAACTTGAAAGCCTCTAAGAACTTCTCCACTCACTCCAAATACAACAGAAACCTCTAAAGACTCCTACTCAGAATTAGGAAACTCCTGATGACATTTTATAAAAGAGATCCTAACAGCATTGAATTTCTTTGTATTCAGATAACACCATGTCATTTGCACCATAGGTCCAGTGATTTTGTTTTTGTCTATTACTAAAGAACATTTCTCACAGGCATTTTTCAAACACATGGATCTTGTTTTAAATGACATTTTCTGGGAGAAGATTTTCCTGATAATGCCCCTCCTTGATTCAGAAAGCCTACTCTAAAATATTATGTCCAATGATTACTTTCCTAGGGCCTTTCAATCTAATTTATTTGCTTGTTTCTAAATTTTCTAGTCATGCAGGATTATAATATAACCTCCAAAGTTTGAAATTCTTCTGCCTTATTCACTGCCATTTTCCTGGTACCTAAAATATATATACTGGGCATTCAGCAAATATCCTTTATATAAATGAACTAAAGAATAAAATATCTTAAGATTTTTCAGGAGAAAAATCAAAACATCAGTGAATATAGTAATTTGATAATAAACTTTGATATTGGAAATAATTCAAGGAGTTGTCTACTCTTTCATCATCTCATCATCTTCTGCAGAACCCACCTTCAGTCATGGATAAAACTGCCAGGGTCCAGCCCCATGGATCCAGGGTGATTCGAAGGAGAGATGGCATAGGCGAGGAAAACATTTATTTAGAAATATAAAGAGAGATTAATAGTATAGTAGGAAAATTAGGTGGAGAAGAGAAGCTGAATAACTTGGTTTATGTGGAAAACCAATAAAACTTCAAGAGAAGAAGTTTGCACCATATATGTTAGGCCACTGGTGTCCCCTTGAATAGCGGGGGGTGCCCCGCCTTGGACTCCCCCTCACGTGGATCTTAAAAGCTGGGGCAAGTAAGTAGACATGGTGAGCCTCCACGTCCCAGATAGGAATTCAGCCTGAAATTAAAGAGGAGACATGGGGGAAACCAGTCCAGCAACTGGCCCAACCTCTATTGTCCAGAAAGGCCTTTTATACTTTTTTGATTGTACATAGAGATCAATGGGTAATACAAAATTATGCAGCATCAGCAGCCCTGACTTATCAAAATCAGGCTTTCTCTCTGCATACCTAATTGTATGCATAAGTCTTAGGTGATTTACATCATCTTCCCAGAAGGCCAATTAACATTTTGCAGCCTTTTTTCTGATAAGGGTTTGTCAACCAGAAGACTTATTTGTGTTGATCTTCCCAAAATCTGGTGCCACTCTCAGCACTAAATAAAGTTACATTCTTACATAGCAAGGACACAAGAGGAGTGCAGTGATAACAAAGATAAGTAATTAACTCAAATGTCTAGTGTTGCTAACATCAAAACTACTATATCCCTATTTCTATATCCCAATTACATTGATTAATATCCTTCAGGTGTCTAAAAGATAAAGAATATGGAGGCATGGCAGCAGTCATTGAGTCAACAGTGAAAACCCATCACCAATATAATTTTTAGCTTTTTAGAAAAGGTTCTGTATCTTTTAGATGCTTTAAGCTGTGTACTTCTCCTGCTTGAGGGGCTGTAAACAATCACAAGGTGTAAAGTCTCTAACTGTAAGGCAAGTTAGGGAGCCATCAAGAGGGATTTTAAGTCGAGACATTCTTTTGCAGGAGACTGTTAACTGAAGCCCTGAGTTAACTCTTTCCAGAGAGTGTCAGAAGAGTGGAAAGCACAGAACAATAAAATCAGGCCAACTCTGGTTTTGGGGGTACATACTCAGGAAAATCCGGGGTGAACCCTTGAAGCTAGATCACGTCTTTGCGTTTTGTCTGGCTTCTTTCCTCATGACCATTGCCATGGGCGGGATTCCTCACGCTGGCTCCCTGCATAAAACCATGTAGTAGAATAAATGTAAATATATTATATATATTTTAGGGCTTATTTACACTAATTAATACTAACTATATCTTTGGAAAAGAGGTAGTGAGTCTAGTCATTGAAAGTATCAGAAGAACAATGGAACAATGAAGATTGGAAGAGTGAAGAAAAATATTATTTCCATGATTACGCTACCTACCTGATGCTTTCATGGATTGAACTGTGTCCTCCCTAAATGATATGTTGAAATGCAAACCTCCAGGAGCTTCAGATCTGAACATATTTGGAAATAAGGTTTCCACAGGTGTAGTCATTTTTTTTTTTTGATGAGGTTCATTATATGGACTCAAAGCCTTTGACTGTGTGGATCACAATAAACTGTGAAAAATTCTGAGACAGATGGGAATACCAGACCACCTGACCTGCCTCTTGAGAAACCTTATGCATGTTAGGAAGCAACAGTTAAAACTGGACATGGAGCAATAGACTGGTTCCAAATAGGAAAAGGAGTATGTCAAGGTTGTGTATTGTCACCCTGCTTATTTAACTTCTATGCAGAGTACCTCATGAGAAATGCTGGTCTGGAGAAAGCACAAGCTGGAATCAAGATTGCCAGGAGAAATATCAATAACTTCAGATATGCAGATGACACCGCCTTTATGGCAGAAAGTGAAGAGAACCTAAAAAGCCTCTGGATGAAAGTGAAAGTGGAGAGTGAAGAAGTTGGCTTAAAGCTCAATATTCAGAAAACGAAAATGATGGCTTCTGGTCCCATCACTTCAGATGGGGAAACAGTGGAAAGAGTGTCAGACTTTATTTTGGGGGTCTCCAAAATCACTGCAGATGGTGATTGCAGCCATGAAATTAAAAGACACTTTCTCCTTGGAAGAAAAGTTATGACTAACCTAGATAGCACATTGAAAAGCAGAGACATTACTTTGTCAACAAAGGTCCGTCTAGTCAAGGCTATGGTTTTTCCAGTAGGCATATATGGATATGAGAGTTGAACTGTGATGAAAGCTGAGCACCAAAAAATTGATGCATTTGAACTGTGATATTGGAGAAGATTCTTGAGAGTCCCTTGGACTGCAAGAAGGTCCAACCAGTCCATTCTAAAAGAGATCAGCCCTGGGCTCTCTTTGGAAAGAATGATGCTAAAGCTGAAACTCCAGTACTTTGGCTACCTCATGCGAAGAGTTGGAATATTGGAAATGACTCTGAGGCTGAAAGAGATAGGGGGCAGGAGGAAGAGGGAACAACAGAGGATGAGATGGCTGGATGGCATTACCGACTTGATGGACGTGAGTCAGAGTGAACTTCGGGAGATGGTAATGAACAGGGAGTCCTGGCATGCTGTGATTCATGGAGTTGCAGAATCAGACACAACTGAGTGACTGAACTTAACTGAATCCAATATGACTGATGTACTTACAAAAAGGAGAAATTTAGACACAAATATCCACTCTCAGAGAGGGAGAATTATGTGAAGAGGCATCAGGATAATGTCATGGAAAGATTAGTGTTCACTGCAGTTCAGTCGCTTGGTCATGTCCGACTCTTTGTGACCCCTTGGACTGCAGCACACCGAGCTTCCCTGTCCATCACTAACTCCTGGAACTTGCTCCAACTCATGTCTATTTCAAAGAAGGGGTCTACATACAGGTTTCTAAGGGATAAAGGCCTTGTCAACACATTGACTTCTATCCAAACAATGACAATAAATTTCTAAGATATCTATTTTGTGGTATTTTGCTAAGGTACTCCTAGGAAACAAATGAAAATGTCAGGGAAAAAAATGGATTAAAAAATTAATTCATATAACTCCTAACGTCCACAAGATTATACCAGATATCAAGTAACTACATGAAACATAACAACAACAAACACCAGCCATCAAAATAAAATAATTCTCTAAGAAACAAAGTTTTTCAGAATTCTTCTCATTCCATAGGACAGCTGTATATACTAATCCTCACCCAACTCCATCTAATATTTAGTCATATCAACAGGTTAGGAAATGTAGAGTGTTTTCATATTTGGTATTTCTTTTGCTCTCATCAAAACTACTTTTGTTTCTTAGTTAAAGAACCATGCTCCCAGAGCCTTACATGTTATGAAACAAAACTAAATATTCATGTTTATCACTTTATTTGTAGAACATATGTTTAGCGGTGTGAATAAAGAAGGGATTTGTCTGTATAAATTAATGGGATTTAACAAAAACATTTCAAAAAATGGAATTTTGATGTTGAGAAATACCAAAGGGTACCAACAAAACAGAGTTTTAGAAAAATGAAATAAGCACTTGGATCTTGTCAATTTGGTAATCATCCAAAATAAGTGAGGTTAATTTACACTAATTGTCAATCTGGTTGCTGAAAACAGAATATTCTTGGTAAACCCTAAATTGAAAAGAGGCATTTCTAAGTATTATTATTATTAAAATTGAAACTAGCTAAATAAAATGGAGATTATCTAGTGAAGTTATGGACAAAAGAGCATGTGAATACCTCTTCAAAACATCCCTCTAAACACATCAGTGTTTTAAAAATAATATTAGATATTTAAATTATATTGAATAATTTAATAGAATTATCTTTTCAGGTTGCTTTAGAATTATTGATGCATAGGAAAGTTAAAATTATGCATTTAGACAGTTAACTTAAAAGTAAAACTAATTTTTCTTTAAAAGTTATTAGCTTTTTATAATTTAGATTTATTTACTTTACAAACAAAATGTATTTCAAGTTTTCCCTTTTAGAACTTTCATTGAAAATGTTAAAAATAATTATTTAACGTAACAGTTCAAATGTTCCTAATTAAAGAGAAAAATGTTTATGCTCCAGGAAAAAACATACCTTGTATACGTAATATAAATCTTATGTGGCAACTAAAAATCAAATGTCAATGCATTCCAAAACCAAACCCAAATAATTGAAGTTTAGTTTAATCTGAAACTTATCTTCTTTCTTTTTCATTATTCATTATAGCACTTGCATGTTGCCCAAACTCCAAAGTCTTTAAATATAACTACTGGGTCAAGTTTGCTTTAAAAAAAAAATCATGGATATTGCTTTTGATTATCCATTGGAAGTAACAAATAGATTCATAGGATTAGATCTAATAGAGTGCTTGAAGAACTATGGACATAGGTTTGTCACATTCTACAGGAGGCAGTGATCAAGACCATACCCAAGAAAAAGAAATGCAAAAAGGCAAAATGGCTGTCTGAGGAGGCCTTATAAATAGCTATGAAAAGAAGAGAAGTGAAAGGCAAAGGAGAAAAGGAAAGATATATCCATTTGAATGCAGAGTCCAAAAATAGCAAGTGTAGAAATCCTTCATCAGTGATCACTGCAAAGGAAAAGAAGGAAAATACAGAATGAGAAAGACTAGAGATCTCTTCAAGAAAATTAGAGATACCAAGGGAATTTTTCATGCAAAGATGGGCACAATAAAGGACAGAAATGATGTGGACCTAACAGAAGCAGAAGATATTAAAAGTAGGAGACAAGAATACACAGAAGAACTATACAAACAAGATCTTCAAATCCCAGATAACCATTATGGTGTGATCAGTCACCTTGAGCCAGACATCCTGGAATGTGGAGTCAAGTGGGCCTTAGGAAGCATCTCTATGAACTAGTGGAGGTGATGGAATTCCAGTTGAACTATTTCAAATCCTAAAAGGTGAAGATGTTAAAGTGCTGCACTCATTTTCATTCCAATCCCAAAGAAAGGCAATGCCAAAGAATGCTCAAACTACCACCCAATTGCACTCATCTCACATGCTAGAAAAGTAATGCTCAAAATTATCAAGCCAGGCTTCAACAGTATGTAAACTGTGAACTTTCAGATGTTCAAGCTGGACTTAGAATAAGGCAGAGGAACCAGAGATCAAATTGTCAACATGTGTTGGATCATCAAAAAAGCGAAAGAATTCCGGAAAATAATCTATTCCTGCGTTGTTGACTATGCCAAAGCCTTGGATCACAACTGGAAAATTCTGAAACAGATGGGAATACCAGGCAACCTGATCTGACTCCTGAGAAATCGGTATGCAGGTCAAGAAGCAACAGTTAGAAGTGAACATGGAACAGCAAGTGGTTCCAAATCAGGAAAGGAGTACATTAAGGCTGTATATTGTCACCCTGCTTATTTAACTTGTATGCAGTGTACATCATTATAAATGCTGGACTGGAGGAATCACAAGCTTGAATCAAGATTGCCAGGAGAAATAACAATAACCTCAGATATGCAGATAATATCACCCTTATGGCAGAAAGCGAAGAGACAGAAACTATGACAGAAACTAACGAGCCTCTTGATGAAAGTGAAAAAGGAGAGTGAAAAAGTTGGCTTAAAGCTCAACATTCAGAAAACTAAGATAATGGTATCTGCTCCCATCACTTCATGGCAAATAGATGAGGAAACAATGGAAATAGTGACAGACTATTTTTGGGGAGGTTCCAAAATTACTGCAGATGGTGACTGCAGCTGTGAAATTAAAAGACGCTTGCTTCTTGGAAGAAAAGTTATGATCAACTTAGACAGCATATTAAAAAGAGAGACATTACTTTGCCAACAAAATACTTTGCCAACAAAAGTCCATCTAGTGAAAACTTTGTTTTTTCCAGCAGTTATATATGTATGTGAGAGTTAGACCATAAAGAAAGCTGAGTGCCAAAGAATTGATGCTTTTGAACTGTGGTGTTGGAAAAGACTCTTGCAAGTCCCTTGGACTGTGAGGAGATCCAACCAATCCATCCTAAAGGAAATCAGTCCTGAATACTCATTGGAGGACTGATGCTGAAGCTGAAACTCCAATACTTTGGCCATCTGATGCAAAGAACTGACTCATTTGAAAAGACACTGATGCTTGGAAAGATTGAAGGCAGGAGGAAAAGGGGATGACAGAGAATGAGATGGTTGGATGGCATCACCAACTCAATGGACATGGGTTTGGGTAGACTCTAGGAGTTGGTGATGGACAGGGAGGCCTGGGACCATGCAGTCCATGGCGTCAAAGAGTTGGGCACAATTGAGAGACTGAACTGAACTGACTGACACTGTCAAGTTTACTTTTGAAAAAGCAATCATGGATATTGGCCATGAATGACTAAATTATATGACATAGAGTTGTCATTTATTTTACTAAAATATTGGTCCATGGCTGTTAAGGAAATAAATGTATAAAAGCTTTTTGATAAATGTATGCTTTATTATAAATGAAGAGATAATATGGTGGAAGTAATGATAAAATAAAATCTAACTTTACTGATAATTAACAATATTCAAGGCTTTCTTGTGTTAATTGATGTCAGTGTAATAATCCTCTGCCGTTTATCAAGTGCATTTGGCATCTGTCTAGAAATCCATCAATCTGATACAGATAAATATCCATATAGAATATTGACTATGATCTTGTAAGTGTATTACTTTTTTGTTTAACAATGTGTTTCTCTTTCAGAAAATCTATTATTTATTTTATCTTGTTGAGTACAAAGGCATAATCTCACCATTAAAATTCAAATACTGAGGTTTGGCTAATTTTGCTTAAAAGTAACTGTATACAGATCTTAATATGGGACCTCCACTCTATTCAGCATTAGGATAATTATCTCCTGCTTCTATTATAAAATGTCTTAAAGTGTAATCTGATTTTGAAGATATTTTTATTATAAAATTTCTAATACCTTTGCATTTTTGTTATTACTTGTTTTTCCCTCAAATTTTTATTTTATTATTAAAAAATAATTTCCATTAAAAATAAAAATTTTCATTAATATCTGTCACTCAGATTTATTGACATATTTGCTAGCATCAAGTTGATTCTAACAGTGACTGTAGTACTATCTAAATTTTAAAAAGAAAATATTAAAATTGCATATGAAAGAAAATGTAGGTACTCCAAAATATATGATTGTTGACATAGAAAATGTAAAAAATAAATTTTCACCAGATAGCTTATTAGAATTAATGAAAGTTGCAAGGTACCTGGATCACTGTTTCTTTTTTGTGGCTGAGTAATACTCCAATCTGTGTGTGTGTGTGTGTGTGTGTGTGTGTGTGTGTGTGTGTGTATCACATTTCTTTCTTTTTTCATCTATTGCCAGACATGTAGATTACCTCAGTATTTTGGCTATTGTAAATAATGTTGGCAATGAACATTTGAGAACATATCCATTTTAAATTAGTTTTTGTTTTGTTTTGTTTTCTTCAGGACAATACCTTGCCATGAAATTGCTCTGTAATATGGAAGTTATATTTTTAACTTTTTTGAGGAACCTCAATACTGTTGTTCATCCTGGCTGTACTAATTAACAATATTCCCAACAGTGCATCCTCACCAACTTTTGTTGTTTCTTGTCTTTTTTTAATATAAATTTATTTATTTTAATTGGAGGTTAATTACTTTACAACATTGTATTGGTTTTGCCACACATCAGCATGAATCCGCCACAGGTATACACGTGTCCCCCATCTGGAATCCCCCTTCCTTCTCCTTCCCCGTACCATCCCCCTGGGTTGTCTTAGTGCACCAACCCCTGTTTTGACAGGATCCTTTGTTTTTGATAACTTTATTATAATGAATCTTAAAGAAGATCTTTTAAAGTTGAATTTGCTCACAGAACTATGAGCTTCATGAACTTGAATGACACTCTCTCCCAAGATTTGAGAAGTTCTCAGCTATTATTTCTTCATATAAGCTTTCTGCCCTGTTTTCCTTTCATTCTCTTTCTGGGACTTTAATAATTTCACATTGCTTTCGCTGATGATATTTCATAGTTTGTGTAGGCTTTCTTTACTATTTTTTCATTCTTTCCTTTTTGATTCCCAAACTAGACTATTTAAATTATACTTTTACTCCACAGATATTTCTTCTGCTTGATCTGATGTTGATGTTCTTTATGGCATTTTTTTTTTCATTTCATTCATACTATTCTTTAGATTCAGAACTTTGTTTTCCTTCTTATGATTTCTATTTATTTGTTAAACTTTGCATGCTGTTCACATTTTGTTTTCCTGATTTCATTGAATTATTTTTTTTTCTTTTGTTTTGGCTCACTAAACTTCCTCAAAACATCTATTTTGAATTTTTACAGGTAAATCACAGATTTATGTGTCTTTGGGGTCAGTGCTAGAAGATTATTGTGACCCTTTGGTGGCATCACATTTCCTTGGTATTTTAATGTTCCTTGAATAATGTCTTGCATTGCTGTCTTTGCATCTGAAGTAGCAGGTCACCCCCTCCAGATTTTACTGAATGACTTTGGTAGAGAATTCCACCAACCTTCCTAGGAATCCCGAAGCTCTCTCAGACTCTCTGTGAATATGCCTACTCCACTCTTCTTACTCCCTCTTGTGGCAGGTTTCTTATTGTTTTATGCTTATTCTAAATCTTGCAGCACATCAGTCTGCATGCTGATAGGGTTTCACTAAATGCTGATGTTTAATATCTCTTGCAGGCTTTCTGTATGTGCTCATTAACCATCTGCAAAAGTTCCCTCTGACTGCCATTAAGAGTGCACACAGGAGCTGGCTACAAAATGGTTGAGGGATGTGTATGTGAGACAATCTGTGATGTCTATGGTCCATGTTGTGGGGATTCATAGCCATGCAGTTAGTAAAATCTGCATCCTCTTGATGCCTTCCTAACCCTGGATGCTTTTATCCAGGCTGCTAAACTAATTCTTAGTATGTAGCTCACAGCTCAGTGCACTGGATGTTGTGAGAAAAACAGTCCCCTTCATCTGCATCTCCTATAACTGGGAAACTGGCACTGACTCACATGCTCTCATACTGAGCTGAGCTGCCTTGGTGGACAGGAGTCATTGGTAATGTCACAGTTTTCCTCTTATGCTCCTCAGTGTGTCTAATCATAGAGATATAGTTATTTACTTTTTTGTTTTTATTTTTTTTCCAGCAATATGCTGCAACTTCTCTGTTGGAATCTTGGACTTCCACAAAGACTCCTACATCCATAGGTAATTTTCTAAGTCAGTATTTTCCAGGGTTTCCCAGATCATGGACAAGAGGAGCTGGAGTCAGTTCACAGGTCACTTCATGCTGCATCCAAGGTCTGTATGTCTATTATCTGACACACAGGTATGTGAGACTTCTACCAGGATCCACTGAAGTGGGGTGCTAGATTCCACATCAGCCACCAAGCCCCTTATGTCCATGGATAAATGTCAAATATTTGTTGAGGTGGAGATCTGGACTAGGTATGTCCTATTCACATATCTTGCTACTGTCAGTCCTAATTCAAACTGTTTTGAAAGTTTTATTATCATTTCTTGTGTGTGTATTTTGTATGAAATTGCTTAATAAGAATAGAAAAGAAAATACAAATATATCATATATCAAGACTCTTCCCAGAAAACAAGCATACTGATCTGTTTTTACTTCATAAATTTTTATAAAGGAAATAAATTTCAGATAAATTTTATAATGTGATTCATATTTTCTGTCACATTAATGACTTGTATTTACCTTAGAATACTTTAACTGCTTTATTTGCTCTTTCTTACCCAGGAGAAAACATTAATCAATAAGATTTTGTTTTGAAATGGTTTTCTAAAGTCTATATAACAAAATAAATAATTTTATATGAGAAGGATACAAAATGACAAAATCTGCTTTTCCATGTTTAATCAAGTGTTCAGGAAGACAATAAACAATATTTTAAGTAAATTAAAATAAAATTTCCTTTGTACCATGCCTTAAAATGCTAAACAATGAAATGATTTAGTTTTTAAAGTTATTATGTTCCAATTGATCTTCCAGGAAGCGAACTTATTATCTAATTATGAAGATATGCACATTTATCAAAAGTTAGAACCATCTGTCTCAATTCTGTTTAATTTCATTATATATTCATCATTTAGACAGTCAGCTTATGACATAAGCCTCTACTGACGAGTAATTTTATACTGATTATCACTCAAGAAAGTGCACAGGCACTACCAGTCAACTCTTATTAGTCTACTTTGAAATTAAAATCTACTTGTAACAGGCTGCTGACTAGCCACTCATCACTGTTATATGCAAGAAAAACCTTTGATATCCCTCTAAAGAAATCTAAACTGGTTAATATTTTTTTAGCAAATTATATAAACTAACATTTATAAATTTAGCTTGAATTGAGAACTAAATACATTTAGACCCATTGGATGTCACCAGATGGTCAAAACTGAAATTATATTGATTATATTCTTTACAGCCAAAGATGGAGAAGCTCTATACAGTCAACAAAAACAAGACCAGGAGCTGACTGTGGCTCAGATCATGAACTCCTTATTTCCAAATTCAGATTTAAATTAAAGAAAGTAGGGAAAACCACTAGACCATTAAGGTATGACCTAAATCAAATCCCTTATAATTATGCAGTGGAAGTGAGAAGTAGATTTAAGGGACTGTATCTGATAGAGTGCCTGATGAACTATGGACAGAGGTTCATGACATTGTACAGGAGACAGGGATCAAGATGATCCCCATCGAAAAGAAATGAAAAAAGGCAAGATGGCTGTTAGGGGAGGACTTACAAATAGCTGTGAAAAGAAGAGAGGTGAAAAGCAAAGGAGAAAAGGAAAGATATAAGCATCTCAATGCAGATTTCCAAAGAATAGCAAGAAGAGATAAGAAAGCTTTCTTCAGTGATCAATGCAAAGAAATAGAGGAAAACAACAGAATGGGAAAGACTAGAGATCGCTTCAAGAAAATTAGAGATACCAAGGGAACATTTCATGCAAAGATGGGCTTGATAAAGGACAGAAATGGAACGGATCTAACAGAAGCAGAAGATATTAAGAAGAGGTGGCAAGAATACTGAGAACTGTCCAAAAAATGTTCAAGACCAAGATAATCATGATGGTGTGATCACTCACCTAGAGACAGACACCCTGGAATGTGAAGTCAAGTGGGCCTTAGAAAGGATCTCTATGAGCAAAGCTAGTGGAGGTGATGGAATTCCAGTAGAGCTCTTTCAAATTCTGAAAAATGATGCTCTGAAAGTGCTGCACTCAACATGCCAGCAAATTTGGAACACTCAGCAGTGGCCGCAGGACTGGAAAATGTCAGTTTTCATTCCAATCCCAAAAAAAGGCAGTGCCAAAGAATGCTCAAATTACCGTACAATTGCATTCATCTCACATGCGAGTAAAGTAATGCTCAAAATTCTCCAAGCCAGGCTTCAGCAATACATCAACCACGAACTTCCAGATGTTCACACTGGTTTTAGAAAAGGCAGAGAAAGCAGAGTTCAAATTGCCATCATCCACTGGATCATGGAAAAAGCAAGACAGTTCCAGAACAACATCTATTTCTGCTTTATTGACTATGCCAAAGCCAAAGCCTTTGACTGTGTGGATCACAATAAACTGGAAAATTCTGAAAGAGATGGGAATACCAGACCACCTGACCTGCTTCCTGAGAAACCTGTAGGCACGTCAGGAAGCAACAGTTCAAACTGGACATGGAATAACTGACTGATTCCAAATAGGA
Organism: Litocranius walleri; assembly: GCA_006410535.1. Lineage (NCBI taxonomy): Eukaryota > Metazoa > Chordata > Mammalia > Artiodactyla > Bovidae > Litocranius > Litocranius walleri. The sequence goes on from SJYG01000111.1 coordinate 443,402, forward strand.
AAAGGACTACGTCAAGGCTGTATATTGTCACCTTGCTTATATAACTTATATGCAGAATACATTATGAGAAACACTGAGCTGTTAGAAGCACAAGCTGGAATCAAGATTGCTGGGAGAAATATCAATATCCTCAGATATGCAGATGACATCACCCTTATGGCAGAAAGTGAAGAGGAACTAAAAAGCCTCTTGACGAAAGTGAAAGTGGAGAGTGAAACAGCTGGCTTAAAGCTCAACATTCAGAAAATGAAGATCATGGCATCTGGCCCCACCACTTCATGGGAAATAGATGGGGAAAGAGTGGAAACAGTGTCAAACTTTATTTTGGGGGGGCTCCAAAATCACTGCAGATGGTGACTGCAGCCATGAAATTAAAAGATACTTATTCCTTGGAAGAAAAGTTATGACCAACCTAGATAGCATATTCGAAAGCAGAGACATTACTTTGTCAACAAAGGTCCATCTAGTCAAGGCTATAGTTTTTCCTGTGGTCATGTATGGATGTGAGAGTTGGACTGTGAAGAAAGATGAGTGCTGAAGAATTGATGCTTTTGAACTGTGGTGTTGGCAAAGACTCTTGAGATTCCCTTGGACTGCAAGGAGATCCAACCAGTCCATTCTGAAGGAGATAAACCCTGGGATTTCTTTGGAGGGAATGATGCTCAGGCTGAAACTCCAGTACTTTGGCCACCTCATGCGAAGAGTTGACTCATTAGAAAAGACTCTGATGCTGGGAGGGATTGGGAGCAGGAGGAGAAGGGGACGACAGAGAATGAGATGGCTGGATGGCATCACTGACTTGATGAAAGTGAGTTTGAGTGAACTCCAGGGGTTGGTGATGGGCAGGGAGGCCTGGCGTGCTGCGATTCATGGGGTCACAAAGAGTTAGACATGACTGAGCAATTGAACTGATTGTGGTTTTGCTTGAGAGTGAGAAACTACTAGGACCTTCTGTCTTAGTGCCTTTTATATTTTCATGGATTTAATCTTCCAAAATCCCACAAAGTTACCACCGTACAGAATCTTCAGTGGATCTGTCAAAAGATGGAAAAAATACTATCCATGATGAATTAAGCTCACAGTACTCTTCATAAAACTCTTTAAGATTAAAAAAAAAAGAAAGAAAAAAATTACCAGAGAATTATTACATGTAAACTAAGGGTAGTTTGCAAGTCTAGCATCCTCTATCTTTATCACTCAAGTGAAGGACAAAGAAAATAAAATAGAGAGAGAGAGAGAGAGAGAGAGAGAGAGAAATAAATCATTTGTGAAAATAATAGCCCAGAAACTCAGAGAAAAATCTAACAATGAGTTTTACTTATAGGATTATAGGACACTTGCTTCCCCATATACTTTATGGTACCTGTGTAGTATCAATGGAATATAGCTTAAAGAATAGAAAGATACAGACACTATTTGATTAGGAGTTGTTCTGAAAGGCCAAAGACAATAGAGGAGATAAAATAAAAAGACACTAGGGGATTTGAAGTCTTTGTCACATGTAGCTACAATATTCAGCTAATTTGTGAAATCTAGAAAAATTTACATACAATATCATACTGAGACCTATTTACCTGAGTTCTTATTTCCTGATACATTGTGTTTGGCTTTCAACAAAAAATTACAGAGGATGCTAAAAGACATAAAAATCAGTTTGAACAGACAAATCAGGCATGAGAACCATATTCCACTATGACAGAAATTTTGGAACCATTACAAAAGGAATATAAAGTAACTGAATAATATGTGAAGTGCTCTAAAGAAAAAGCAGGTAGTATGTAAGAACAGATGGATGTTGTAAGCAGAGATGGAATATCTAAAATAGCATAAAAAGGAAATGCTTTATTTCAAAATATCTTTGATGGGCTAACCAGGAGACCACATATAACTAAGAGAAACATAAGTGAATCCGAAGATAGATCAATAAAAGATGTAACATACAAATAATTGGAATATCAGAAGGAGAAAAAGAAAATAAATAAAATAAATATTTAGATTAATAATTGCTGAAAACCTTCAAAATTAATGATAATCAGACAACAAATAGCAGGTCAAGGAAGCCTGGAAAACACCAAACTGTATAAATATATTTAAAAAAATTATATGCAGACATAGCATATTTAAACTGAAAAATACCAAACAGAACAAATCTTAATCCTGGGAGTGGGAAGGGGCAAGACCTTAACTTAGAGACACAAGATTACAACTTATAGATTTTTTTTATCAGGCTGTGCAGTCAAGAAGAGAGGGAAGTAACACTTAAACTGTTGAAGGGGAAAAAGTTCCAGGTCTCTCTAGGATAGATAAGTCCACTTATAGTTACAGAAGTCAAGATTCATCTTGCATAGACTGATGCATCAAGAAGGTAGAAAATTAGTAAGAATACAGTGGACGTGAAAAGTACCATTAATCAACTTGATCTAATTGAAATTTATAGAATATAGAATAGCCCATCTAACAACAGCATCACTGACTCAATGGACATGAGTTCAAGCAAACTCAGGGAGATACTGAAGGACAGGGAAGTCTGGTGTGCTTCAGTTCATGGGGTTGCAAAGAGTTGAACGCAACTTAGCAACTGAACCACAATATTCCAACAACAGCAGAATACACATCCTTGTCAAGTTCACTTGAAAACTGACTTAGTACATATTATGGGTCAAAAGATATACTATAACATATATAAAATAAAAATCATAGAAAATATGCTCTCAAAGCATAATGGATTTAGACTAGAAATCAATAACAGATAGTGGGGGGATCCCTGGTAGCTCAGTGGTAAAGAATCCACCTGCTAGCACAGGAGACAAGGGCTCAATCCCAGGTCTGTAAAGATCTCACATGCCACAGAGCAACTAAGCCCATGTGCCACAACTATTGAGCCTGTGCTCAAGAGCCCAGGAACTGTGATTATTGAGCCCACATGCTGCAACTACTAAAACCTGTGTCCTCCTGAGTCCATGCTTCACAACAAGAGAAGCCACTGCAATGAGAAGCCCAGGCACTGCAATGAATTGTAGCCACTTCTTGGTGCAACAAGAGGAAAGCCTGCAGAGTAATGAAGACCCAACATAGACAAAAATAAATAAATAGAATTATTCTTTGATAACAGATAGTTGGAACAACTTTAAATATTTAGAGATTAAATAACTTTCTCTAAATAACATGTGTAAAAAAAGAAATACAAAGATAAAAGAAGAAGTTTAGATAATTTAATTAAAATTGAAATGTAACTTGTCCAAATTTGTGGGATACAACAAAAGCGATGTTTAGAGGGAAATTTATAGAATTAAATACATATATTAGAAAATATTTAATAAAGATCTCAAAAAGAGTTCACCTTGGGAAAAAGAGAGCAATTTAAGTATAAAACAAGCAAAAGAAAATAATACTAGATAGAGCAGGAAAAAAAAATTGGAAAACAGAAAACAACCAATCCAGCTAAACCATAAATGGGTTCTTTGAAAAGATCAAAAATTTGTAAACCTCTAGCCAGGCTAACTAATTAAAATGTGCTGTGCTGTGCTTAGTCACTCAGTCGTGTCCGACTCTTTGTGACCCTATGGACTGTAGCCCACCAGGCTTCTCAGTCCATAGGGATTCTCCCAGGCAGGAATACTGAACTGGGTTTCCATGCCCTCCTCCAGGGGTTCTTCCCAACACAGGGATTAAACCCAGGTTTCCTGCATTACAAGAAGATTCTTTACCATCTGAGCCACCAGGGTGAAAAGACACAGATGACAAATATCAGCAGTTAAAGAAGAGTTATCATTACTAATCAATTAAACAATTAATTAATTAAACAATTAATAAAGGGATACTGTGAAAAACAAACTTTCCGGTGGCTCCATGGTAAAGAACTCACCTTCCAATGGAGAAGAAATAAGAAACACCTCTGGGTCAGAAGATCCTCTTGTAGAGAGGCATCACAATCCACTCCAATATTCTTCCCCAGAGAATCCGATGGACAGAAGAGCCTAGTAGATTATGGTCCACATGGTCTCAAAGAGTCTGACACAACTGAAATGACTATGAACAACTTTATACAAACTTTTAATAAGATGATATTCACTCTCCACAGTCTCTTTCAGAAAATAAGAGCAAAGGAAAAAAGCTTTTGAACTCATTCAAAAATGCAAGCATTACCCTAATGCCAATGTCATATACAGATATTATAGGAAAGAAAGTCTACAAACCAATATATTTCATAAAAATAGATGGGAAAATAGCAAGAAAACAACAAATTTAACAAGCAAAGCATTAAAAGAAGCAAACACCAGGAATAAGTGGGATTTGTTACAGGTATACAAAGATTAAAATCAATTCCCCAACATCAATATGCTAAAGTAGAAAACATACATACACAAAAAATAAAGTATAATACACATACTATCCTTTCACTGATACAGAAAATCATCTGACAAAATCTATCAACCACTCATGACAAAAGAAGCCATCAGAAACTGAGGACAGTTTTGGAATATTTTCACCTATATAAAGAACCTATATTAAAAAAAAAACTGATGAAACACTGGATACTGCATCTCTAAGTGCAGTAAAACATTTACTCAATACATTCCAACGTCAAGGAAAGTAAGTAAAAGTTATGAGGATTGGAAAGGGATAAATAAAATCATCACTGTTTACAGATACATATACAGAAATATATATTTGTATGCAAGTGGAAAATTTTCATCTTTTTAAGGCTGAGTAGTATTCAATTGTATTGATATATATTGCATGTCACATTATATATCCACTCATATGTGGATAGGCATTTAGGTTGTTTCTTTAGTTTGGCTGTTGTAAATAATGCTATAATAAATGAACAAAGGGAAGCATATTTTTTTTCCAACTAGTGTTGTCATATTTAGAGATAAATACCCAGAGATAGAATAACTGGATCATATGGTAGTTCTATTCTTAGTTTTTTGAGGAACTTCCATCCTTTCACTGATCCTGTTTGTCTTTAGACTTGAGATGAATCTTCTGGAGGTAATGTATAGTTTATTTTTGCTTTTTAATTGATTCAGCCACTTTGTGACTTTTCATTGGGGGATTCAATCCATTTGCATTTGGGGAAGTTATTAATAAGTGAGGCTTAGAATGTCATTTTACCTTTTTTTTTTTTCTGATTGCTGTATGTCTCCATTGTTTCTTTTTCCTTGTGTTGTTGTTGTTGTTTAGTTGTTCATTCATGTTTGACAATTTGCGACCCCATAGACTGCAACACTCTAGGCCTCCCTAACCCTCACCATCTCCCAGAATCTGCCCAAGTTCATATCTATTGCATCGGTGAGGCTGTCCAGCTATCTCATCCTCTGAGGCCCTCTTCTCCCACCCTCAATCTTTCCCAGCATCAGGGATTTTTCCAGTGAGTTGTTCATTTGCATCAGATGATCAAAATACTGAAGCTGAAGCTTCAGTATCAGTCATTGCAGTGAATATTCAGGGTTGATCTCCCTTAAGATTGATTGGTTTGAACTCCTTGCTGCCCAAGGGACCCTCAAGAGGCTTCTCCAGTATCATAGTTTGAAGGCATCAATTCTTTGGTGCTCTGCCTTCGTTATGGTCCAGCTCTCACAACCATATATGACCACTGGGAAGACCATAGCCTTGACTATACTGACCTTTGTCAGCAGAGTAATGTCTTTGCTTTTCAACACAGTCTAGGTTTGTCACCACTTTCCTGCCAAGAAGCAGTCGTCTTCTGACTTCATGGCTTCAGTCACAATCTGAAATGATTTTAGAGCCCAAGAAGAGGAAATCTGTCATGATTTCCACCTTTTCCCCTTCAATTTACCATTCACTAATGAGAGTGGATACCATGATCTTAGTTGTTGTTGTTGTTGCTTTTTAAAAAAAATATTTAATGTTAAGCCAGTTCTTTCACTCTCCTCCTTCATTGTGTTGCTCTCTGCCATTTTAGTTTTGTGATTTTACTAAGATGTTTTTCTCAGTTTTTTCTTCTTTTTTTTTTTTTTTAATTTGTGTCTTCACTCTAGGTTTATGTTCTTTGGTAATCATCTGCTTGGTATAAAACCTCTCATAGACAAAATATTCCTGTTTTTTACTGATACCATCTTACCTTCATTTGTCTGTAAAGGTTCCATTTTTTTCCTTCTTCCTCATTTATGTTTTTGTCTAAAATTTATCCCTTTTTATGCTGTGAGCTTATTACCAAATTGAAATAGCTATGGTTGTTTTTATTGCCTTTTCCTCTTTAAATGTATGCTTTAATTTTTTAACAATCTATTCTGAAAAAGAGTTGCAGTTTTCAGATTCTGTTTGTCACTTTACTCAAAGTTTTGTGTACTTTTGCCTTTTCTTTTCAAGTGGAAGAGTTCTTTTCAACATTTCTTGTAAGGCAGGTCTAGTGTTGATGAATTCTTGCAGATTTTGTTTGTCTGGGAAAGCCTTTATCTCTCCCTCATATCTAAATAATAACTTTTTTAGATACAGCATTCTTGGATGACAGGTTTTATCTTTTAAAATTCTGAGTATGTCATTCCACTCTCTCCTATGAAGTTTCTGCTGAGAAATTTGTTAATGAGAATTTCTTTGTAAGTTGCCATCTTTTTACCCTGGCTGCTTTTAAAATTCTTTGTCACTGACTTCTGACAGTTCTAATATAATAGGCCCTGGAAAATATATTTTTATGTTGCGGTAATTGATCATTCTCTTAGCTTGGTCGGCTTGTATATCCAGTTGCTTTTCCAAGCTTGGGAAATTCTCAGCTATTATTTCTTTAAACAAACACTGTGCCCCCCTCTCCATCTCGTCTACTTCTGGGATTCTCATTATTCTAATATTGCCTATCCTAACAGAGTTGGATAGTTTTCACACAATTGCTTCATTTTTAAAATATCTTTATTATCTCTCTTTTTCTACCTGTATCATTTCAAGATTTCTATCTTTAAGCTTACTAATTCTCTCTTCTTGTGGTCATCCTTATTATCACTGCTTTCTAATGTGTTTGTTATCTTATTTATTGAATTCTTCAGTTTCAGAATTTCTGTTTGGTTCTTTTCCAGAATTTCAGTCTCTTTGGTAAAGTGTTCACTTTGTTCACTAATTTTATGCCTGATCTCTTTGAACTGTTTTTCTGAGTTTTCTTATAGCCTGGTGAATTTCTTCTTTATATATATATTTTTTACTTATCTGTAAGTTAGATCTCAATATTCTGTGACTTCAAGTATGGTTTCTAGAAAGTTATCATTTAATTTTTGCAATACCATGATACCATAGTTCTTCATGGTGCTTGATGATTTCCTCTGCATTTAAAATAGTGAGCATCATTTTCATTTAGGTAAAGTCTTTTTACTTTTTTTTTTTACTTGACTCTAGGGATTTAACAAGTTAGTAATTAGAAATCTTTTTTTGTGTGTTGCAGTAGGAAAAGATATAGCACAAAATTTGGATTTCTCAATCCTGAACTGCCTCTGGTTACATTTGATAATACGTATTTTTCATTTTGCATTGCCTCTGATAGAGGTGTTGCCCATTATTCTTGCTTCTAGTGCCTCCAGGTTCATTATGTTTTGCTGGTGAGGATCACTGGAAGAACCAGCTGGAGCCTTGAGATGTGAAGAGAAAATTGGGAGACCCAAGAATTTAGGTGCCTCTGCTAAGATCAGGTTTAGCAGGCCTTGGGGAGCGAAGCTAGAGTTGTTGGGTTGGATATCTGCACAGTGGAGGGAAGAAGGTCACAGGTCTCTATGCTGATGCTGCTCAGTTCCATATGGCTGCAAGTGCACTTCAACCAGGAAGTGGGAATTTGTACCACCTCCGTAATGCTACCAGATTCTCTGGAATTGAAAGCTTAGCCATATGGTCACAGATCCAGAATACACTACCAGAATCCAGCACTACCTCTGATGTCCTTCTGGATTTACCTTTTCAAGGTATTCTAGTGCATCCAACATTCAATATATAGATGTATAAATTTCCCCAGCAGCCTGGTGTATTGAATAGAAGTACCTTTGCTGAGTTGTGGATGTTTTACTGGTTATAGATTGAAGGGGAAAGACAAATGGAACATATAACTTCACTGTGATGCTTACATCACTCATATTGTCTGATTTTAAGGCTTACTATGTGTGTGTGACAGTTGTCGTTATGTCCACCTCTTTGAAACCCGATAGACTTATAGCGCTTCAAGTTCCTCTATTCATAGAATTCTCCTGGCAAAATATACTGGAATGGGAGCCCTTCCCTTCTCCAGGGAATCTTCTTGACCCAGGGCTCAAACATCGGTCTCCTGAATTGCAGGCAGATTCTTTACCATCTGAGCCACCAAGGAATCCTGTCTTACTATAAAAGTATATTAATCAAGACAGCACTATATTGGTGAAAGAACAGACACCAAAATCAGTGGAACAAAATGGGAGATATGGGCCCAAATAAATATAGTCAACCAAACTTTGAAAAATGAGCAGTTAACTCAACTGAGAAATGACAAAGGTTTCAATAAATAGTACTGGAAAACTTGAATGTTAATATTCAAAAACAAAGACAAAATCATAGAAAACCCTTGACATAGGCCTAGATCACTATATATATGTATACATCAGTTCAGTTCAGTTCAGTCGCTCAGTTGTGTCTGACTCTTTGCGACCCCGTGAATCGCAGCACGCCAGGCCTCCCTGTTCATCACCATCTCTCGGAGTTCACTCAGACTCACGTCCATCGAGTCTGTGATGCCATCCTGCCATCTCATCCTTGGTCGTCCCCTTCTCCTCCTGCCCTCAATCCCTCCCAGCATCACAGTCTTTTCCAGTGAGTCAACTCTTCATATGAGGTGGCCAAAGTACTGGAGTTTCAGCTTTAGCATCATTCTTTCCAAAGAAATCCCAGGGTTGATCTCCTTCAGAATGGACTGGTTGGATCTCCTTGCAGTCCAAGGGAATCTCAAGAGTCTTTGCCAACACCACAGTTCAAAAGCATCAATTCTTCGGTGCTCAGCCTTCTTCACAGTCCAACTCTCGCATCCATACATGACCACAGGAAAAACCATAGCCTTGACTAGACGGACCTTAGTCGGCATAGTAATGTCTCTGCTTTTGAACATACTATCTAGGTTGGTCATAACTTTTCTTCCAAGGAGTAAGCATCTTCTAATTTCATAACTGCAGTCACCATCTGCAGTTATTTTGGAGCCAAAAAAAAAAAAAAAGTCTGACATTGTTTCCACTGTTTCCCCATCTATTTCCCATGAAGTGATGGGACCGGATGTGGATTCTATTCTTAAAATAACATCACGTTGAGCTATTGCAGGCCTAAAATTCAAGAAGAAGAAAACAAAAGTGGATTTTTTGAAATTCTAAGGGAAGCTTAAAGGTGATTTATCATGTGGCTTGCCTGGGCACCTCAAATAGGATGATTAAAATAAAAGTTTCATGCAATGAAAAACTGAAAAACAAACAGTATAGAATTTCTTTCACTGACTAGAAAGAATCCTTTGAATTAAATTCTGCAACAAAATAGGGGGAAACAATGTACATATTATAAAATAAATCTGAAAATTTTTAATTATATATTCTATGGCTATCATGCCTAGGTGTTGTAATTTTTAAATGATATGTTCTCTTCCTCTCTTTTTTATTTTATTTATTTATTTTTAATTTGAAGTTGATTTGAGTCACAGTTTTGGAACAAACACCACCTGACATTCTCACATAGATAATACAACCATTGAAAGTATAGTATATTTTCACTGGCTAAGTGTCAGACTTTATTTTTAGGGGCTCCAAAATAACTGCAGATGGTAACTGCAGCCATGAAATTAAAAGACGCTTACTCATTGGAAGAAAAGTTATGATCAATCTAGATAGCATATTCAAAAGCAGGGACATTACTTTGCCCACTAAGGTCCATCTAGTCAAGGCTATGGTTTTTCCAGTAGTCATGTATGGATGTGAGAATTGGACTGTGGAGAAGGCTGAGTGCAAAGAATTGATGCTTTTGAACTGTGGTGTTGGAGAAGACTCTTGAGAGTCCTTTGGACTACAAGGAGATCCAACCAGTCCATTCTGAAAGAGATCAGCCCTGGGATTTCTTTGGAAGGAATGATGCTAAAGCTGAAACTCCAGTACTTTGGCCACCTCATGTGAATAGTTGATGCATTGCAAAAGACTTTGATGCTGGGAGGGATTGGGGGCAGGAGGAGAAGGGGACGACCAAGGATGAGATGACTGGATGGCATCACGGACTCGATGGACGTGAGTCTGAGTGAACTCCGACAGATGGTGATAAACAGGGAGGCCTGGCGTTCTGCGATTCATGGAGTCAAAAAGACCTGGACACGACAGAGTGACTGAACTGAACAGCATGCTGCTGCTGCTGCTAAGTTGCTTCAGTCGTGTCCGACTCTGTGCCACCCCATAGACGGCAGCTAACCAGGCTCCCCCATCCCTAGGATTCTCCAGGCAAGAACACTTGAGAGGGTTGCCATTCCCTTCTCCAATGCATGAAAGTGAAAAGTGAAAGTGAAGCCGCTCAGTCGTGTCCAACACTTAGAGACCCCATGGGCTGCAGCCTACCAGGCTTCCCCACCATGGGATTTTCCCAGGCAATCTGATTTCAAGGCCTATGCTCTTAGCCCAGAGAAGGCAATAACACCCACTCCAGTACTCCTGCCTGGAAAATCCCATGGAGGAGGAGCCTGGTTGGCTGCCGTCTATGGGGTCGCACAGAGTCGGACACGACCGAAACGATTTAGCAGCAGCAGTTTGTATTCTAGCACATTTATTAGGTGTGTGTACTTGGGTCAAGTTATTTATTATCCTCAGGATCAACTATAAATGGTGCTAGTAGTATTTATAGGATAGCTTTGTGTGACAAAAATATATATTTGAAATGTATTTTCTTACCTAGCCACTTACCTAACTCCTGTAGAAAAGTTTCCAGTACATTGTAATATATGAGAGCTATTTTTATTTACTCAACACATATAATTTGAAAGTCTCTTCTCTGTCCAGTGGGTGCTGAGTGGACCACAATCAGAAACACATAGCCACTTCTCTCATAGACCTTTGGGGCTAGCGAAGAACCCTAGCACCAAACAAGTTATTGCAAGGATGAAGCTGTTGCAAACTATGTTACTGGACAGTCAGGGCATATAGGATGGAGAGAATGAATAGGCTAGCCTTGAGTAAGTTAGAGGAGGTATTCTTGATGGAAAGACTCTTCAATACTGAGTTGAAAAATAATGTAGATGGCCAGGTAAAGTGGTAAATTATGCACCTGGAAATGAAAAATGCAGAGAGCATGCTTTAGGAAGAACAAAAAAATGTGCCCCTTAGAGCTGAAACAAAGAAGTAGGAGTATATGAGATCAGTTCACAGTTCCTCAGTAGTGTCCAACTCTTTGTGACCCCATGAACCACAGCACGCCAGGCCTCCCTGCTCATCACCAACTGCTGGAGCCTACCCAAACCTGTGTTCATTGAATAGGTGATGCCATCCAACCATTTCCTCTTCTGTCATCCCCTTTTCCTCTTGCCATCCATCTTTCCTAATCTCAGGGTCTTTTTTAATGAGTCAGCTCTTTGCATCAGGTGGTTAAACTACTGGAGTTTCAGCTTCAACATCAGTCCTTCCAAATAACACCCAGGAATGATCTCCTTTAGAATGAATAGGTTGGATCTCCTTGCAGTCCAAGGGACTCTCAAGCATCTTCTCCAACACCACACTTCAAAAGCATCAATTCTTCAGTGTCAGCTTTCTTTACAGTCCAACTCTCACATCCATATATGACCACTGGAAAAACCACAGCCTTGACTAGACGGACCTTTGTTGATGAAGTAATGTCTTTACTTTTTAATACGCTTTCTAGGTTGGTCATAAATTTCCTTCCAAAGAGTAAGCGTCTTTTAATTTCATGGCTGCAATCACCATCTGCAGTGATTTTGGAGCTCTCAAAAGTAAAGTCAGCCACAGTTTCCACTGTTTCCCCATCTATTTTCCATGAAGTGATGGGACCAGATGCCACGATCTTAGTTTTCTGAATGTTGAGCCAACTGTTTCACTCTCCTCTTTCAATTTAATCAAGAGGCTTTTTTAGTTCCTCCTCACTTTCTGCCATAAGGGAGGTGGTATCATCTCATATCTGAGGTTATTGATATTTCTCCTGGCAGTCTTGATTCCAGCTTGTGCTTCCTCCAGCCCAAAGTTTGTCATGATGTACTCGGCATAGAAGTTAAATTAAAGCTGACAATATACAGCCTTGATGTACTTCTTTTCCTATTTAGAACCAGGCTGTTGTTCTAAGTCCAGTTCAAACTGGACCTGCGTACAGATTTCTCAAGAGGCTGGTCAGGTGGTTTTGTATTCCTATCTCCTTCAGATTTTCCACAGTTTATTGTGTTTTACACAGTCAAAGGCTTTGGCATAGTCAATAAAGCAGAAATAGATAATTTTTGGAATGCTCTTGATTTTTTGATGATCGAGTGGCATTGGCAATTTGATCTCTGGTTCCTCTCCAATTTCTGAAACCAGCTTGAACATCTGGAAGTTCACAGTTCACTTACTGTTGAAGCCTGGCTTGGAGAATTTTGAGCATTACTTTACTAGCATGTGAGATGAGTGCAATTGTGCAGTAGTTTGAGCATTCTTTGGCATTGCCTTTCTTTGAGATTGGAATGAAAACTGACCTTTTCCAATCCTGTGGCCACTGCTGAGTTTTCCCAATTCTCTGGCATATTGAGTGCAGCACTTTCACAGGATCATCTTTCAGGATTTGAAATTTGGAATTCCATCGCCTCCACTAGCTTTGTTCTTAGTGATGCTTTCTAAGGCCTGCTTGACTTCACATTTTAAGATGTCTGGCTCTAGATGAATGATCACACCATCATGATTATCTGGGTTGTGAAGATTCTTTTTGTACAGTTCTTCTGTGTATTCTTGCCACCTCTTCTTAATATCTTCTGCTTCTGTTAGATTCATACCATTTCTGTCCTTTATAGAGCCCATCTTTGCATGAAATATTCCCTTGGTATCTCCAATTTTCTTGAAGTGATCTCGTCTTTCCCATTCTGTTGTTTTCCTCTATTTCTTTGCATTGATCGCTGAAGAAGGCTTTCTTATCTCTTCTTGCTATTCTTTGGAACTCTGCATTCAGATGCTTATATCTTTCCTTTTCTCCTTTGCTTTTTGCTTCTCTTCTTTTCACAGCTATTTGTAAGGCCTCCCCACACAGCCATTTTGCTTTTTTGCATTTCTTTTCCATGGGGATGGTCTTGATCCCTGTCTCCTGTACAATGTCATGAACCTCATTCCATAGTTCATCAGGCACTCTATCAATCAGATCTAGGCCCTTAAGTCTATTTCTCACTTCCACTGTATAATCATAGGGGATTTGATTTAGGTCACACCTGAATGGTCTAGCGGTTTTCCTTGCTTTATTCAATTTGTGTCTGAATTTGGTAATAAGGAATTCATGATCTGAGTCACAGTCAGCTCCTAATAGCTCAACTGGAATTCCATCATCTCCACTAGCTTTGTTCATAGTGATGCTTCCTAAGTCCTATTTGACTTCAGAATGATCTTAAACATAGCATAAATATATTACATATATGTAGACCATAAATTTACTTTCTATTCTTTTCCTAAAATTGTTTTTATAGAAGCAACATCTGAAGAAATGATTTAAGTAAAACTATTTCATTCTAGAATGAAACTACATGAAGATCAACCTCATACAAATTAAAATATGAATGCAAATTTTTCAGAGTTTCCTTGTAATAAAAATATGTAACAAAAGTGTTTCTGAGCAGGAGGATAAGTAACACAAGGATATGTCAGTGTTGTAATTAAAAGTTGCTTTGTAAAAATAATATAAAACAATGATGTACTAAGAATCACATCACAAAAGGCTTTTAAGAATTGAAAGCACATAGTGTGATAGATAATTTTCCTGACTTTTTTTTCATAATTTCAGTGCCTTCCAAAAATAAGTATATCATTTTTGTTATTAAATTATATTTACAGAAGACTTAAAAGCTCAAAAACATGTTTCTACTTATATTTCTCGAATGACTACATTGGAATAGAAGCAAAACTAAAGTGGAATTAAAATTGAAATAGCTATCTCAAGGCATATTGCCAATACAGTCTAGACTGAAGAAATAAGAGGCAGTGTTGCAAGTACAATGTTTAAGAGAGGTTAGCATAACTTTGTTGCTGAACCAGCTAATGATTTGATTATCAATATTTTATGCTCAAAAGACTATCTTTGTGTCCTTCTATGCATCTTAAAAAAAAAAAATCTCCTAACAAACTTAGAATTTTCTGAGACTCTAGAGTTTTCTAAACTTTCCTTAATCAATGTGGCATTCAATGTCCACCTTTTAAAAGAGAAAAATGAAAACTACATTTATAAAATAATTTATGTTAAAAATTGAGTAAATATTAGCTATCAGTAGTTCAAATCCTCAAAACTGCTGTATTTTAGAGACTAATATCATTGTACTATAAATAATAGAAAAATGAAATATCTTTTAGAAGTTTTTGTATGAAGGAATATGTGTTAAAAACACTGCTCATTCCTCCTCATTATTTCCTATTGTTAAAAATAAGACAACAAGTTTAAAATGGAGGCACTTACACTACCAGTGCTTAAGTATAGCTTCAACTCTCTCAAAAATGTAATCTTAAACCAGTCAATAAGAAATCACCTGACCAATATGGGCTGGTGACTTTGCCAAGATAAATCTTCTTTTTGCTAGTATAACTTCCTTACTTCCACCCTCTGCTGCCTGTGAAAATCTTTCATTTTGCACAGCTCCCCAGAACTTCTTTCTACTCCTAGATTGGATGCTGCCAAGTTCTCTGAATCACTGAATAAATACAATGATATCTTTAAAATGTACTCAGTTTAGTTGTATAGTTTGAACTTCAGTCAGTTCAGTTCAGTCCCTCAGTTGTGTTCAACTCTTTGCAACCCCATGGACTGCAGCACACCAGGTTTTCCTGTCAATCACCAACTCCTGGAGTTTACTCACTTATTTCCATTGAGTCAGTGATGCCATCCAACCATTTCATCAATTATTGTCTTCCAATTAAACTAACATTGCTTTGAGAATACTAATTTTACTAAGAAAATCTTCAGGTTGTAAGATTACTTACTTTCAATTCATAATCAGTTTTGGTAACATTTAGGTTATATTATTTCAGTCTCTTGTCCAATGATAAAAAATAAAGAGTCTGGAGGCATAATTTTTATGACAAGGATTGGAGCTTTGTTGAAGTAGAACATATATTGTAAAGGGCTAACTTTTGATAAGAGGATCTAAATAAACTTAATACTACAAAGGCCCCTAGCTCCAGGTGGCCCTGTACCAGGAATTCTTTTGTGGAAGGGGGGATTAATCACATTAAATATTTCAGGAAATTAACATCAATTAACTATTCATTCTAGTATTCCTGCCTGAAAAATTCCATGGACAGAGGAGCCTGGTGGGCTATAGTCCATGGGGTCACAGAGAGTCAGACACGACTGAGTGACTAACAATTTCACTTTATTTATTACACTTTTCATTTACAATCTTAGCATAAGATTAGAATTTAGGTAGGGAGAGTAAGGAAGAGGAACTGGAGGTCAAATTGCCAACATTCACTGGGTTTTAGAGAAAGCAAGGGAATTTCCAAAAAAAAAAAAAATCTGTTTCACTGATTATGTTAAAGCTTTTGACTGTGTAGATCATGACAAACTGTGGAAAGTTCTTACAGAGATAGTAATATCAATCATTTTACTTGTCTCCTGAGAAACCTGTATGTGGGTTAAGCAACAGTTAAAACCCTGTGTGGAACAACTGATTGTTTCAAAATCGAGAAAAGGATATGACAGGGCTGTCTGCTGTCACCTTGTTTGTTTAACCTATATGTTAAGAACATCATGAGAAATGCCAAGCTGGATGAGTTACAAGCTAGAATCAAGATAGGCAGGAGAAACATCAAGAACCTCAAATATGTGGATGATACCACTCTAATGGCAGAAAACAAAAGGGAACTAAGGAGCCTCTTGATGAAGGTGAAAGAGGAACATGAAAAAGCTGGCTTAAAGCTGTTAAACAAGTGAAGATTATGACATCATTCCTCATTACTGCATGGCAAATAGAAGGGGAAATGTGGAAGCAATAATATATTTCCTCTACTTGGACTTCAAAGTCACTGTAGATGGTGACTACAGTCGTGAAATCAGAGGATGTTTGCTTCTTGGCAGGAAAGCGATGGCAAACCTAGACAGTGTACTGTAAAGAAGAAACATTACTCTGCTGACAAAAGGCCATATAAGTCAAGGCTATGGTCTTCTCAGTTCTCATGTAAGGTTGTGAGAGCTGGACTCTAAAGAAGGCAGAGCACCAAATAATTGATGCCTTTGAACTATGGTGGTGGAGAGGACACCTGAAAGTCCCTAGGACAGTAAGGATATCAAACCAGTCAATCTTAAGGAAGATCAACCCTGAATATTCACTGGAAGGACTGATGCTGAGGCTGAAGCTCCAGTATTTTGGTCATCTAATGTGAACAGCTGACACACTGGAAAAATCTCTGATGCTGCAAAAGATGGAGGGCAGAAGGAGAAGAGGACAACAGAGGATGAGATAGCTAGAAAATATCAGCAATTCAATGAACATGAACTTGGACAAAGTCTGGGAGATGGTGAGGGACAGAGAGGTCTGGCATGCTGCAGTGCATGAGGTCACAAAGAGTAGCACATAACTGGGTGACCGAACAAAAAGAAGGGAGAGTAAAAACTCTCAGTTCATAATGACCACAGAGAAGAGAGAGTTCAATTAGCATTGTAGAATCTTTAGTTATTTGGTGTACCACCTATGTTAATATTAATAAAGTATGTAAAACATTTTTTTTTTCAAATAGTAGTAAATAGAATAATGAGGGGAAGAAAATAATATTTTCATCAAAACTAAGTGCCTTCCAGGAAGACTGATTTTATAATTTATCCTGTCTGAAAATCTCTATTGCAAGAATATCTTTGAAAAAGCAAAAGAGTGCCAGAGAAACATCTATTTTTGCTTTATTGACTATGCCAAAGCCTTTGACTGTATGGATCACAATAGACAGTAGAAAATTCTGAAAGTGATGGGAATACCAGACCACCTGACCTGCCTGTTGAGAAACCTGTATGCAGGTCAGGAAGCAACAGTTTGAACTGGACATGAAATAACAGACTGGTTCCAAATAGGGAAAGGAGTATGTCAAGGCTGTGTATTGTCACCCTGTTTAATTTATATGCATAGTACATCATGAGAAACACTGGACTAGAAGAAGCACAAACTGGAATCAAGATTTCCAGGAGAAATATCAGTAACCTCATATATGCAGATGACACCACCTTTATGGCAGAAAGTGAAGAAGAACTAAAGAGCCTCTTGATGAAAGTGAAAGAGGAGAGTGAAAGAATTGGCTTAAAGCTCAATATTCAGAAAACGAAGATCATGTCATCTGGTCTCATCACTTCATGGGAAATAGATGGGAACAGTGACTGACTTTAATTTTTTGGGTTCCAAAATCACTGAAGATGGTGACTGCAGCCATGAAATTAAAAGACATTTCTTGGAAGGAAAGTTATGACCAACCTAGATAGCATATTAAAAAGCAGAGACATTATTTTGTCAACAAAGGTCTGTCTAGTCAAGGCTATGGTTTTTCCAGTGATCATGTATAGATGTGAGAGTTGGACTATAAAGAAAACTGAGTGCCAAATAATTGATGCTTTTGAAGTGTGGTGTTGGAGAAGATGCTTGAGGGTCCCTTGGACTGCAAGGAGCTCCAACCTGTCCATCCTAAAGATCATTCCTGAGTGTTCTTTGGAAGGACTGATTTTGAAGCCGAAACTCCAGTTCTTTGGCCACCTGTTGCAAAGTGCTGACTCAATTGTAAAGACCCTAGGAAAGATGGATGGCAGGAGGAGAAGGAGACGACAGAGGACGAGATGGCTGGATGCATTACTGACTCAGTGGACATGCGTTTGGGTAGACTCGGGAAGTTTTTGATGGACAGGGAGGCCTGATGTGCTGTGGCTCATGGGGTCACAAAGAGTTGGACATGACTGAGTGACTGAACTGACTGAAGGACATTGACATCCTACTTTAAAAGAAAGGCACTACTTCTCTATAGAATTTGTCATGCTATATCCTTTACTTCTTAATTTTTTTTTTTTTAACTGAAGGATAAATCTTTATAGACTTTTGCTGTTTTCTGTCAAATCTCAACATGAATTAGCCATAGGTATACATATATCTCCTCTTATTTGAAAATCCCTTCCGTCCCCCACCCCATACCACCCGTCTAGGTTGATACAGAGCCCCTGTTTGAGTTTTGCAAGCCATACAGCAAATTTCAGTTGAATATCTATTTTATATATAGTAATGTAAGTTTCAATGTTACTCTTCCCATTCCCTCTTCTCCCCTTCTCTCCTCTCCTCTCCATAAGTCTCTCTCTAAGCCTTTTTTCCCCCACAATTGCTCTGTAAGTAAATATTTCAGCATCATTTCTCTAGATTCCATATATATGCATTACAATATGGTATTTATCTTTCTATTTCTGACTCACTTCACTCTGTATAATATGTTTGAGGTTTATCCTCCTCATTAGAACTGATTCAAATACATTCCTTTTTATGGCTGAGCAATATTCCATTGTGTATACATACCACAGCTTCTTTATCCATTTACCTGTCAATGGATATCTATGGTTGCTTCCATGTGATAGCTATTGCAAATAGTGCTGCAATGAACAATAGGATATATGTGTCTCTTTCAATTTTACTTCTCTTAGGGGCTATGCCTAAGATTGAGATTGCTGGCTCATATGGTCGTTTTATTCCTAGTTTTTTTTAAAGAATCTGCATATCACCATCAATAGTGGCTGTATCAGTTTGCAGTCTTACCTACAGAACAATGTCATTCCTTTTGCTCCACACCCTTTCAAGTATTTATTGTTTGCAGAGTTTTTGATGAGGACCAAGAAGATCCAACCATTCCATACTAAAGGAGATCAGTCTTGGGTGTTAATTGGCAGGAATGATGCTGAAGCTGAAACTCCAATACTTTGGCCACCTAATGTGAAGAGCTGACTTATTTGAAAAGACCCTGATGCTGGGAAAGACTGAGGGCAGCAGGAGAAGGGGACGAGAGAGGATGAGATAATTGGATGGCATCATTGACTCAATGGACATGGGTTTGGGTGGACTCTGGGAGTTGGTGATGGACAGGGAGGCCTGGCATGTTGTGGTTCATGGGGTCTCAAAGAGTTGCACACTGCTGAGTGACTGAACTGAACTTATTCTGACTGGTATAAGGTAATATCTCATTGTAGTTTTGATTTGCATTTCTCTAATAATGAGCAATGTTGAATGTCTTTTCATGTGTTTGTTATCCATCTGGATGTCTTCTTTGGAGAAATGTCTGTTTAGATATTTTCCCCCGTTTTTGAATGGGTTATTTATTTTTCTGGTTTTGAGTTGCATGAGCTGCTTTGTATATTTTGGAAATTATTCCTTTGTCAGTTGTTTCATTTGCTATTATTTTCTCCCATGCTGATGGTCCTTTTTTCACTTTGATTATACTTTCCTTTGCTGTGCAAAAGCTTTTAAATTTAATCATGTCCCACTTGTATACACTTGTTTTTATTTCCACTATTCTAGGAAGTGTGTCATAGGGATCTTCTTTTGATTTATGAAATCAACTGTTTTGCCTATGTTTTCCTTCTAAGAGCTATAAAGTTTCTGGTCTTACATTTAGGTCTTTAAACTTATCTTTGTGTATTGTATTCAGTTCAGTTCAGTTCAGTTCACTTCAGTTCAGTCACTCAGTCATGTCCAACTCTTTGAGACCCTATGAATCGCAGCACACCAGGCCTCCCTGTTCATCACCATCTCTCAAAGTTCACTCAGACTCACGTCCATCGAGTCAGTAATGCCATCCAGCCATCTCATCCTCTGTCGTCCCCTTCTCCTCCTGCCCCCAATTTCTCCCAACATCAGAGTCTTTTCCAATGAGTCAGCTCTTCGCATGAGGTGGCCAAAGTACTGGAGTTTCAGATTTAGCATCATTCCTTCCAAAGAAATCCCAGGGCTGCTCTCCTTTAGAATGGACTGATTGGATCTCCTTGCAGTCCAAGGGACTCTCAAGAGTCTTCTCCAAAAACACTGTTCAAAAGCATCCTTTCCTTGGTGCCCAGCTTTCTTCACAGTCCAACTCGCACATCCATACATGGCCACTGGAAAAACCACAGCCTTGACTAGACGGACTTTTGCTGGCAAAGTAATGTCTCTGCTCTTCAACATGCTATCTAGGTTGGTCATAACTTTTCTTCCAAGGAGTGAGCATATTTTAATTTCATGGCTGCAATCACCATCTGCAGTGATTTTGGAGCCCCCAAAAATAAAGTCTGACACCGTTTCCACTGTTTCCCCATCTATTTCCCATGAAGTGATGGGACCAGATGCCATGACCTTCATTTTCTGAATGTTGAATTTTAAGCCAACTTTTTCACTCTCCACTTTCACTTTCATCAAGAAGATTTTTAGTTCCTCTTTACTTTCTGCCATAAGGGTAGTGTCATCTGCATATCTGAGTTTATTGATATTTCTCTTGGCAATCTTGTTTCCATCTTGTGCTTCTTCCAGCTCAGTGTTTCTCATGATTTATTCTGCATATAAGTTAAATAAGCAGGGTAACAATATACAGCCTTGATGTACTCCTTTTCCTATTTAGAATCAGTTTGTCTTTTAAATGTACTTGACCAGTTTACCCAGCACCATTTATTGAATATGCTGTCTTTGCCCCATTTTATATTCTTGCCTCCTTTGTCAAAAATAAGGTACCCAAAGGTACATGGGTTTATTTCTAGGCTTTCTATCTTGTTTCATTGGTCTATATTTTTTGTTTTTGTGCCATATCATACTGTTTTGATGACAGTAGCATTGTAGTATAATATGAAGTCAGGAAGGTTAATTCTTCCAGCTCCCTTCTTCTTTTTCAAGATTGCTTTGGTTATTTGGGGTCATTTGTGTTTCCGTATGAACTGTGAAAATTTTTGTTCTAGTTATGTGAAAAATGTCATTGGTATTTGATAGGTAGCACATTGAATCTGTAGATTGCATTTGGTAGTATAGTCACTTTCAAAATATTGACTCTTCCTACCCAATAACATGGAATATTTCTCCATCTGTTTATGTCACCTTTTATTTCCTGCATTAGTGTCATATAATTTTCTATGTACAGTTATTTTGTCTCCTTAGGTAAGTTTATTCCTAGGTATCTAATTATTTTTGTTGCAGTAGTGAATGGAATTGATTCCTTAACTTCTTTTGATTTTTCAGTTAGCATATAGAAATGCAATTGATTTCTGTGTATTGATTTTGTATCCTGAAACTTTGCTAAATTCACTGATTAACAATTTTCTGATACTATCTTTTGGGTCTTCTATATACAGTATCATGTCATCTGCAAACAGTGAGAGCTTTTCTTCTTATTTTCTAATCTGGATTCCTTTTATTTCTTTTTCTTCTCTGATTGCTATTGCTGGGCTTCCAGAACTATGCTGAATAATATTGATACAAGTGGAAACCCTTGTCTTATTCCTGATTTTAGGGGGAACGCTTTCAGTTTTTCACCATTGAGAATAATGTTTGCTGTAGGCCTTTACTATGTTGAGGTAGGTTCTTTTCATGCCCATTTTTTGAAGAGTTTTAATCATAAATGGTTACTAAATTTTGTCAAACAATTTTTCTGAATCTATTGAGATGATCATATGGTTTTTATCTTTCAATTTTTTAATATGCTGTATCACATTGATTGATTTCCTAAAATTGAAGAATCCTTACATCCCTGGTATAAACCCAATGTGATCATGCTTTATGAGCTTTTTGATGCATTGCTGAATTCTGTTTGCTAAAGTTTCTTGAGGATTATTGCATCTATGTTCATCAGTGATATTGGCCTGTTATTTTCTTTTTGTGTGTTGTCTTTTTCTGGTTTTGGTATCAGGTTGATGGTGGTCTTGTAGAATGAGTTTGGAAGTTTTCTTTCCTCTGGAATCTTTGGAAGAGTTTTAGAAGGATAGGCATTAGCTCTTCTCTAAATGTTTTATAGAATTCTCCTATGAAGCCATCTGGTCCTAGGCTTTTGTTTTGGGGAGATATTTTATCACAACTTCAATTTCAATGCTTGTATTTGGGTTGTTCTTAATTTCTATTTCTTCCTGTTTCAGTCTTGGAAGATTGAGCTTTTCTAAGAATCTGTACATTTCTTCCAGTTTATCTATTTTATTGCCATATATTTTTTTCATAATGAAAGTGAAGTCGCTCAGTCATGTCTGACTCTTTGCGACCCTGTGGACTGTAGACCACCAGGCTCCTCTTTCCATGGGATTCTCCAGGCAAGAATACTGGAGTGGGTTGCCATTTCCTTCTTCAATTTTTCATAATAGTCTCATAATTCTTTGTATTTCTGCATTTTC
Source organism: Litocranius walleri (assembly GCA_006410535.1). Lineage (NCBI taxonomy): Eukaryota > Metazoa > Chordata > Mammalia > Artiodactyla > Bovidae > Litocranius > Litocranius walleri. Next base: position 465,890 of record SJYG01000111.1, read on the forward strand.
TGTTGTAATCTCTCTTTTCTCATTCTAATTTTGTTGACTTGCTTCTCTCTTTTTTTTCTTCATGAGTCTGGCTAAAGGTTTATCAGTTTTGTTTATGTTCTCAAAGAACCAGCTTTTAGTTTTATTAATATTTAATATTGTTTCTTTTATTTCTTTTTCATTTATTTCTGCTCAAATCTTTATGATTTTTTTTTCTTATGCTATTTTTGTTGTTGTTGTTGTTTTTCTTTTCCCAATTGTTTTAAATGTGAAGTTAGGCTGCCTATTTGTTGTTTTTTTTTTTTGTTCCTTGAGTTAGGATTGTATTGCTATATACGTCCCTCTTAAAACTGCTTTTGCTGCATCCCATAGATTCTGAGTTATGTTTTCATTTTCATTTGTTTCTAGAATTTTTTTTTATTTCCCTTTTGATACCTTCAGTAACCTGTTGGTTATTTAAAACTTGTTGTTTAGGCTCCATTAGTCTCAAAGCATTGTGGTTGAAGAAGATGCTTGATACAATCTCAATTTTCTTAAATATACTGAGGTGTGATTTGTGAAACAAGGTGAGGTCTATCCTGGATAATGTTCCATGTGTACTTGAGAAGTTATATTCTTCTGCATTTGGATGGAATGTCTTGAAGATTACAGTGAGATCCATCTCATCTTATGTATCATTTAACACTTTTGTTTCCTTATTAAGTTTCTGTTTTGATTATCTGTCCATTGGTGTGCATGAGGTGTTAAAGTCTCCTAATATTATTGTGTTACTGTCAATTTCTCCTTTTATGTGTGTTAGTGTTTGTCTTGTGTATTGAGCTCTTCCTATGTTGGCTGCATAGATATTTACAATTGTTATGTCTTCCTCCTGCTTTGAGCCATTGATCATTATGTAGTGTCCTTCCTTATCTCTTATAATCTTTATTTTAAGGTTTATTTTGTCTTATATGAAGATTGCTACTTCAGCTTTCTTTTGCTTCTCATTTGCATAGTATATATGTTTCAGTCCTCTTACTTTAAATCTATATGTATCTTTAGGTCTAAAGTGAGTTTCTTGTAGACAGTATATTTATGGGTCTTGTTTTTGTATACATTCAGCAAGTCTCTTGTTTGGAGCATTACTCCATTTATATTTTAAGTAATTATTGATATATATGTTCTATTTCCATTTTCTTTATTGTTGGTGTTGATTTTGTAGATCTTCTTTTCTTCTGTTGTAATTCTTGACTCTACAAGTCCCTTTAACATTTGTGGTAAAGCTGGTTTGGTGGTACTAAATTCTCTTTGCATGAATGAAAAGCTTTTTATTTATTCATCAACTCTGAATGAGATCCTTGGCAGGTAAGGTAATCTTGGTTGTAGATTTTTCCCTTTCAGTATTTTAAATATATCTCGCCATTCCCTTCTGGCCCGTAGAGTTTCTGCTGAAAGATCAGGTTTTAAACATATGGGGTTTATCTTGTGTGTTACTTCTCCCATGATGTGTTTAATATTCTTTCTTTGTGTTTAGTCTTTGTTAATTTGATCAGTAAAAGACTCTGATACTGGGAGGGATTGCGGGCATGAGGAGAAGGGGACGACAGAGGATGAGATGGCTGGATGGCATCATCAACTTGATGGACGAGAGTTTGTGTGAACTCCAGGAGTTGGTGATGGACAGGGAAGCCTGGTGTGCTATGATTCATGGGGTTGCAAAGAGTCGAACATGACTGAGTGACTGAACTAGTGTGTTTCTCCTTGAGTTTATCATGTATGGGACTCTGTGCCTCTTGGACTTGATAGACTATTTCTTTTTCCATGTTGGGGAAATTTTCAACTATAATATCTTCAAAATTTTTCTCATACCCTTTATTTTTCTCTTCTTCTTCTAAGACCCATATAATTCAAATGTTGGTGCATTTGACATGGTCCCAGTGGTCCCTGAGACAGTCCTCAGCTCTTTTCATTCCTTTTAGTTTATACTGCTCTACAGAAGTTATTTCCAAAATTTTACCTTCCAGTTCATAGATTCATTCTCTGCTTCAAATATTCTGTTATTGATTTCTTCTAGAGAATTTATGTCTCAATGTGAGAGCTGGACTGTGAAGAAGGCTGAGCACTGAATAATTAATGTTTTTGAACTGTGGTATTGGAGAAGACTCTTGAGAGTCCCTTGGATTGTAGGGAGATCCAACCAATCGATTCTGAAGGAGATCAGCCCTGGGATTGCTTTGGAAGGAATGATGCTGAAGCTGAAACTCCAGTATTTTGGCCACCTCATATGAAGAGTTGACTCATTGGAAAAGACTCTGATGCTGGGAGGGATTGGAGGCAAGAGGAGAAGGGGACGACAGAGCATAAGATGGCTGGATGCCTTAACTGACTTGATGGACGTGAGTCTGAGTGAACTCCGGGAGTTGATGATGGACAAGGAGGCCTGGTGTTTTGTGATTCATGGGGTTGCAAATAGTTGGACACGACTGAGTGACTGAACTGAACTGAACTGAGAGAATTTTTAATTTCAGAAATTTTGTTGTTTCACTCTGTATACTTATTATTTAACTCTTCTAAGTCTTTGTTAATTGAGTCTTACATTTTATCTATTTTGTTTTCAAGGTTTTTGATCATCCTAGCTATCATTATTCTGAACTATTTTTCAAGAATTTTGCCTATTTCATCTTGATTTATTTGTATTTCTGTGTTTCTACTTTGTTGCTTCATTTGTGAAGTATTTCTATGCCTTTTCATTATTATTTTTAAGTTATTGTGTTTGAGGTCTTCTTCCCCCAGACTTCAAAAACTGTTGAATTCTTTCCTTGAAGAAGGTTGAATTATTTCTTCCTTTTGGTTTCTACCCTCCTATGATTGGTCCAATTGAATGCAGTGTTCCAAAGAATCAAGGAGAGATTTAAAAAAAAAAAAAAACTTTCTTCAGTGATCAATAAAAGAAATAGAGGAAAACATTAGAATGGAAAAGACTAGAGATCATGTCAAGAAAATTAGGATACCAAGGGCATTTTTCATGCAATGATGGGCATAATAAGGGACAGAAATGGTATGGACCTAACAGAAGCAGAAAATACTAAGAATAGGTGGCAAGAATACACAGAAGAACTATACAAACAAGATCTTCATGACCCAGATAATCACAATGGTGTCATCACTCAGCTAGAGCCAGAAATCTTGGAATGTGAAGTCAGGTGGGCCTTAGGAAGTATCACCACGAACAAAGCTAGTGGAAGTGATGGAATTCTAGTTGAGCTATTTCATCCTAAAAGGTAATGCTGTGAAAGTGCTGCACTCAATATGCCTGCAAATTTGGAAAGCTCAGTAGTGGCCACAAAACTGGAAAAGATCAATTTTCATTCCAATCCCAAGGAAACGCAATGCCAAAGAATGCTCAGACTACTGCACAGTTGTACTAACATCATTTGGTTATTAAAAAAAAAAGTTCCAGAAAAATATCTACTTCTGCTTTACTGACTATATCAAAGCCTTCAACTATGTGAATCACAACAAACTGTGGAAAATTCTTTAAAAACGGAAATACCATACCACCTGACCTGCCTCCTGAGAAGTCTGTATGCAGGTCAGGAAGCAACAGTTATAACTGGATATGGAAAAACAGACTGGTTCCAAATAGGTAAAGGAGTACCTCAAGGCTTTATATTGTCACCATGTTTATTTAACTTCTATGCAGAGTACATCATGAGAAATGATGAGATGGTTGAAGAACAAGCCAGAATGAAGATTTCCAGGAGAAATATTAATAACCTCAGATATGCAGATGACACCACCCTTATAGCAGAAAGCAAAGAACTTAGAGTTTCTTGATGAAAGTGAAAGAGGAGAGTGAAAAAGTTGGCTTAAAGCTCAACATTCAGAAAACTAAGATCATGGCATCAGGTCCCATAAATAGATGAGGAAACAATGGAAACAGTGGCAGGCTTTATATTTTTGCACTCCAACATCACTGCAGATGGTTATCGCAGCCAAGAAATTAAAAGACACTTGTTTCTTGGAAGAAAAGTTATGAGCAACCTAGAAAGCATATTAAAAAGCAGAGAAATGACTTTGCTGACAAAGGTCCATCTAGTCAAATATATGGTTTTTCCAGTGGTCATGTATGGATTTGAGAGTTGGACTATAAAGAAAGTTGAGCACCAAAGAATTGATACTTTTGAACTGTGGTGTTGGAGAAGACTCTTGAGAGTCCCTTGGACAGCAAAGAGACCCAACCAGTTCATCCTAAAGGAAATCAGTCCTGAATATCCTTTGGAAGGACTGATGCTGAAGCTGAAACTCCAGTACTTTGGCCATCTGATGCAAGGAACTGAAAGACCCTGGTGCTGGGAAAGATAGAAGCTGGGAGAAGAAAAGGACAACAGAGGATGAGATAGTTGGGATAATTGACTCAGTGGACATGAGTCTGAGTAAACTCTGGAGTTGATGATGAACAGCTGGCCTGATGTGATGCAGTCCCTGGTGTCACAAAGAGTCGGACATGACTGAACTTAACTGACTGATGGTTGACCCAGTAGTTTGTGTGAGCTTCGTATAGTGTGAGAGTAGTGCTGAGTTTTTGTGTTTGTTTGTTTTTCTGTTGTTGTTTTTCTTCTGATGGGTTTCCGACTTACTCCACCATTAGGACACACGACTAATAAACCAAACATAAAAACAAAACAAACAACGAATTTACTCCGTAGAACGTGTCCCACAATGACCAAAAACCCACTCCTCCTTAAAACATAAGTTCGACAAAGGAAACATATTCAATAGTGATAAACTATGAGGGATTACAATAAAGAGACCATCAGATTTCAGAACTTCAATAACGATAGTAAGTTTCCAGAGTCCCGAACCAGAGAACAGTCCTTACTTTGTAGGTGTTCATAAAACATTACAGTGATTCACTCTAATTTTGTTTATAGGTTTTTATTCTTTGGTTGCTACCTGGGGTCTGTTTACCGTCAATGTTTTAGTCCGTTTAATTTCATTACCTTATATGTGTATATGTGGGTACCCATTTCACTTTTATCAGGTTCTTTTTATTTCATGTCATCAAACGAACCGTTTGTTTCTTTTATTTTTTAATATAAATGGTCAATTCCTGTTTTGATTAAATTCGAGTTTGACCTTTTGTTTTAATTACGTTCCACGGACCACCTCTTATTCCGTTATTTTTATTCTGATTATTTAAATAACTCTCCTTTCCTCTCTTTCTTTTCTTTTTTTTTTTCTTCTCGAAGAGAAAACCGAATCAGCCATTTTCGTAGACGGATGTTACGACCTCTGGGTCCAAGCTAGGGTCCCAGTCCTTCTAGGGGACCTCTTCATTTACCGTTGAGTGAAATCATGAGAACGGACTTTTTAGGGTACCTACCTACTCGGACCAGATGTCAGATACCCCGGTGTCTCAACCTGTACCGACTCGTTGAAGTGAAAAGTGAAAAATCCTTCTAAATATATATAATTTTTAAATGATGTTCCACGTTTCATGTTATCCTTTACGTTTCTTTCCTTATTTACATCTTTTATATTATCCGAATTTTAATTTAAATATTTTTCTTTCTTTTTTCATTTTCCTTTCCTTTTGAGGTGTCTTTACGTTTTCGGGTTACATCTCCGTCTCCAAATATTGTTTTTACATTTCACACTGACTAGAATGTAAATCTAGAAATTAGGTAAAACTCAAATAAAAACACATACCACAATCTTTCACAAGATCAAAGTAAGAAGGGTCTTATGACCTTTATTTTCGTTTGTATTTGTTTACCCTGGATTAATTTTAATTTTCGAAGACGTGTTGTTTCCTTTGATATCCACTTTTCACTTTTCTGTCGGAAGTCTTACTCTCTTTTATTATCGTTTACTTCGTTGACTGTTTATTGATTAGAGTTTCATATGTTGGTTGAGGACGTCGAGTTAAGGTCTTTTTATTTACTGGGTCAGTTTTTTGCCCGGTTTCTTGATTTATCTGTAAAGAGGGTTCTTCTGTATGTCTACCGATTGTTTGTGTACTTTTATACGAGTTGTAGTGAGTAATAGTCTCTTTCCGTTTAGTTTTGGTGTTACTTCATGGTAAAGTGTAGTCAGTCTTTCCGACACTAGGTTTTCAGATGTTAGTTACGTTAGTTATTTACCATGAGAGGGTGTGGAGAAAAGGGAACCTCTTACACTGTTGGTGGGAATGCAAGCTAGTACAACCACTATGGAGAACAGTGTGGAGATGCCTTAAAAATCTGGAAATATAACTTCCTTATGACCCAGCAATCCCACTGCTGGGCATATACACCAAGGAAACCAGAATGGAAAGAGACACGTGTACCTTAGTGTTCATCACAGCACTGTTTATAATAGCCAGGACATGGAAGCAACCTAGATGTCCATCAGTAGATGAATGGATAAGAAAGCTGTGGTATATATACACAATGGAGTATTACTCAGCCATTAAAAAAATACATTTGAATCCGTTCTAATGAGGTGGATGAAGCTGGATCTGATTATACAAAGTGAGCTAGAAAGAAAAACACCAATACCTTATACTAACACATATATGGAATTTAGAAATACGGTAATGATAATCCTGTACGCGAGACAGTGAAAGAGACACAGATATATAGAACAGTCTTTTGGACTCTGTGGGAGACGAAGAAGGGGGGGATGATTTGGGAGAATGGCATTGAAACATGCATAATATCATATAAGAAACGAATCACCAGTCTAAGTTCGATGTAGGATATAGGATGTTTGGGGCTCGTGCACTGGGATGACGGAGAGGGATGATATCGGGAGGGAGGTGGGAGGAGGGTTCAGGATTGGGAACACGTGTACACCTGTGGCGGATTCATGTTGATGTGTAGCAAAACCAATACAATATTGTAAAGTAATTAGCCTCCAATTAAAATAAATAAATTTAAATTAAAAAAAAAAGAAAGTGTGGCTGAATATATACATATACATATACATCCATAAGATGAATTCCCTGGTGGCTCAGAGGGTAAAGCATCTCCCTAGAATGCAGGAGACATGGGTTGGATCCCTGGGTCAGGGAGATCTCCTGGAGAAGGAAATGGCAACTCACTCCAGCATTCTTGCCTGGAAAATCCCACAGACAGAGGAGCCTAGTAGGCTACAGTCCATGGGGTTGCAAAGAGTTGGACACGACTTCACTTTTACTTTCACTTTGCATACTCATAAGCAAAATTAAAACAGTCTAATGAAAATAAAATACAGATTGACCTGATGAACAAAGAAAATAAAATATATGTATATCTACCAGGAAAAAAAAAAAAAAAAGCAAGGTGCCAACTGAGAATAAAGCAATGAAAATAAAACTAACAAATGTGTTGAAAAGAAAGGAGAGAAAACAAAGAAAGAATAGATATGCAAAGGTAAATAGATGTAGATAAAGAAGATTTATGTATGTTAAAGATTAACTTCAAGGGGAAAAGGACAGTAGGGAAACAAAATAAATAAATAAGTGTATTAGAAATAATATGTTTTAAAAAATTAAAGAGAGAAAAGAAAAAAAAAGAGAGAAACTCCATAGAACTGCAAAAGCCCAACGTAAAAGCAGAGCTTTATGACAATTAAAAAAAAAATGACTGAGAAAAAAAATCAAAACTTAATTGGATTTCTTAGTGCCAATATTATCAACAACTGCAACAGTGGAGGAGAAAAGAAAAGAAAAAAAAAGATCCAAAAGAATCTACAAAGTCAAACAAAAGAATAATAAATATTTGTTCTTGAGTCACTTCTATCAGAGTCTTTTTCTTCGCTGGGAGTCACAGTCCACCTTATCTCCCTAGGATGCCCTCCAACACTGTACTGTTCTCTGGACTCTGAAGTTAAGTCAGCTTAGATTCTAATCTGGTCCTACTCCTGTGTGTTCTTGCCTCCAATGTCCAGCTATAATTATCCAGCTATCAGAAATAGTGTGGTTTCTTTTGTGGGAGCTCTAAATGGCCTTTTATATATTCCATAGACACAGAGTCTGCTTAGTTGATCTTGTGGATTTAATCTGAAGCTTGTACAGCTGGTAAGAATGTTTTGGGTCTTCTTCCTTAGCCCCACTAACCCTGGGCTTCAATTATGGTTTTATTTTCACTTTTACATGTGCGTTATCCACTGGAGTTTAGTTCCTGAGGCTGCCTTGGAGGATTTGGGTTTGCCCCTGTGAATGCCTAGCGTGGAGGTGGTTCAGCTGCTTGGGTCACAGGGATTCTGGCAGCGCCAGGTACTCAGGGGGGATTGGTTGCTAAAGCAGCAGGAAATATAGTGCTCTAGAAGGATATGGCAGTAAGTATTGGCCAATATGCTCCAGTATTCTTGTCTGTAGAACCTCCCTCCCTGACAGAGAATCCTGGCAGGCCACAGTCTACAGGTTGTCAGAGAGTTCAGCAGGACAGAAGCAACCCTCAATGCATAGATGTAAGATTTTTTTTATTTCCTGTGGCAACTCTACCCCACTGAGAGTTGAGTGTGAAGGTGGCACAGCTGCTTAGCTTGTGGGGACTCTGGCAGCCCCAAGTGTGCAGGGACACAGACTACCACCACCTCAGGAGTTATGGCCCTATCAGAGTCTTTTTTCAAGCCTTTTGTAGCTGGTGATCAGACAGCCTCTTTGACCAGTCTTTCTCCATAGTTTCACACGTTCAGGCACATAGAGGGGCCACCTGGCTGGGGTCCTACTCAGTAGATGTGAAGTCAGGCACTGAAAGGAGAATCCTGGGTGGGTCCAACTCTGTGGTTCATCGTGTCAGGGGCTTGATGGGCCAACCTCTCTATTGTTCAGCTGCTTGTGCTTGTGTGGGGAGAAGGAGGTTATAGTGATGGCTCCACTCCCTACACGGGACTCAGCAGTATCACCTTGCTTCCTTCCATGGCTGCCTGGATTTCTTCCACTAGCATTTCCCACCATGATCTCTTCCCTCACACCCCTTCAATCTGTCTCTCAGTAGTCAACAGCAGCCCTCCCCTGGGATTGCTCCACAATCCCTAAACTCCAGCTCCCAGCTGCTATGCCTTCCAGGAGATCAGCATTCTTGTCCAGGGACGGTATGACTGTGTCAAGGACTATCTGATTCTCATTCCATTCTCATTCCAGGCTGCCAAAGATCAACTGTTTCACTCTCAGCCTTAAATGTTTCTCCTCTGACTCAGACAATTGCCCTGCGGTGGGGATCAGACTCCTGCTTCAGTTCCCCTACCCACTGAAGGCAGGTCCCATTCTACTACACTCCTGTTTCCCCCCCTAGTTCCTTTGTCCTACTGAAATTTGTGTGGTTCTATATATTCTTTTCCACTGGTTAGGTACTCCTTGTATGCTTTCAGCTGGTGTTAGGCATGCTCTTCTATGTCTGAAGGTGTATTCCTAATGTGTCGATGGAGAGAGATGAACTCCATGTCTATCTACTCCTCTGTCATCTTATTCTCCTCTATCTTTTACTTAATATTAAATTCAAGGTAAAAGAAAGCTTTTCCTTTCAATATATATGTTCTTTGCATGAATGTCAAGGTATTAGTTGTTTCCACCTACTCCTACCCTTTTCATCTTTCATGTTACCATATCATTTTTTTTTGACTAGATAAATGACAAATTTGTGCCTCAACTTCAAAAAGTAGGTGGTAAATTTCTTCTAAAGCTGAATTTTATATTTTATTTTGGTTTTGGTTCTGTGTGTCTACAATATATGCATGCACGCAGGGTGTGTGCATCTACATGTATGTGCCATAATTTTGAATATTGAAAGAAAAACAATAATATAGATGAATTGAGAAATTACCATGTTATTCTGAAAAAAAATCAAATATAGCATTGTTTTCTCATGTTTTTCATATATTTTATGCTTTTTTTTTTTTTTTAAATAAGGCTTCCCTGGTAGCTCACACAGTAAAAGCGTCTGCTTGTAATGTGGGAGACCTTGTTTCGATTCCTGGGTCAGGAAGGTCCCCTGGAGAAGGAAATGGCAAACCACTTCAGCGCTCTTGCCTGGAAAGTCCCATGGATGGAGGAGCCTGATAGACTACAGTCCCTGGGGTCACAAAGAGTTGGACATGACTGAGCAACTTCACATAGTCACATGCTAAAAATAATAAAATAAAGAAGGCTCCTACATTATTAATGAGAATTTAAATTGGTACAGTCACTATGAAGAACAGTATGGAGACTCCTTTAAAAAAAAAAAAGAGAGAATAGAACTACCATATAATCCAGTAATCCCACTTTGAGCATATATCTAGAGAAAATCATAATTACAAAAGATCCATAGCACTATCTATAATAGCCAAGATATGGAAGCAACCTGAATGTCCATCAATAGATTAATAGATTAAAAATGATGTAGTGCATTTATATATAAAATATTACTCAGCCATAAAAATAATGAAAAATACCATTTGCAGCAATCTGGATAGACCTTTAGATTATCATGGTAAGTGAAATAAGAGAAAGACACATTTATGATATCACTCAGATATTGAATCTCATTTTCTAAAATGATACAAAATAACTAAGAAACAGATTCACAGATATTGAAAATAAAAATATGCTTATCAAAGGGGAAATATGGAAGGAGGATAAGTCAGGAACTTGGGATTAACATACATACACTACTAAATATAAGATAACTAGCAAGGATTTACTCTGTAGGTGACTAATTGGCTCTATTTATCAATGAAACTTTATTCATAATGTTCCCTTATTGGTCTTATGATCTGTACAGCTATTTTGTATGTGTGTGTGTGTGTGATTGATTGATTACTTTTTATTTTTTTATTTCTATATTTAAAAAATTTTAATATAATTTATTTATTTTAATTGGAGGTAAGTCACTTTACAATATTGTATTGGTTTTGCCATACATCAACATGAATCCACCACAGGTATACATGTTTATTAGAGCTATTGTATACTCAAACCATCCAAAAGTCCAGTGTTGAAATGATGGATTTTGCTTGGTACATATTCATTTTGCTATCAAACTGTATCAGAATGCTGTTATAATGTGACTTACTATATCCTCTTTATATCTTGCTTCACTATTGTTCTTAATATTAAAATTATAAATGAAATTTTCTGAAAGTAATCATACTGAAGTGATAGCAGGTAATCATTCACATTGATTGTGATCAACAGAAATGTCAAGAGTGATCATTGAGACAAGAACTGAAAAGAAAGCAATAATCAAGATTTATCAAGCCAGTTACCACTGTGGGAAATGGGGGTTAGTTCCAAAGGATAATGATAATCATTTAGAACAAGTCCCTCAGAGTCTTCTCAACTGCACTCTGAGAAACCAGGAATATTTATCATATTCCTCAAAGCCATTATTTAATGGTTACCCCAGGGGCATCAAAAATCCATCAGTTTTAGATTGACAGCACAAATAAATAGAATGGGCCTTAGGATTTAGAGAAAAATCTTCCAGTGATAAGACTCAACTGCTGGCAGTAGGATATCAGGCCAGCATACAAGAAATCATAAGGAGTGAGGGGATATAGTGAGACACAGAGAACACAGATGTAGTTGATAGCCTTCATTATTTAAAATCACATTCTCAGGGCTTCCATGGTAACTCAATGGTGAAGAATCTGCCTGCCAGTACAGGAGACATGAATTCTATCCCTGATCTTGGAAGATTCTACATGCCATGGAGAAACTAAGCCTGTGCATCACAACTAATGAGCCTGTGCTCTAGAGCCCAGGAGCTACAACTGCTGAGTCCAATTGTCACAGCTATTGAAGCCCATGTGCCCTAGAGCTTGTGCTCTGCAACAAGGTGTTCTGCACCTCAATGAGAAGCCCATACTCTGCAACTAGATAAAAGCCTGTGTGTCAGTGAAGACCCAGCACAGCCAAAAATAAGTAAATAAAACCCCATCTTCAGATAAAAATCAGACACCCACATCAAGAATAGAGAGTCCTCCATTATACACTGTTCTACCAAAGCAGCCAAACGTGATCTTGGATGATCCTCAAACTGACACCTACTAGGAATAAGGTTGCCTATATGGGGCTTTGTTCTTATCTGGCTACCCTGCCTTTCTTCTTGAACTTCTCTTTAAAGAGGAAGCAAGGTGATAGTGGAATAAGACAATTGAGTAGTGCTTAGATAGGAATACCCACCTTTGTAAGTTAGACAGCAACTTCAGTCTTGCTTGAAAAGTAAGGTTCTGTCACTCTACATCAACCAAAATATATGTACTCTGCTTTAGTTGGCAGTGGGAAGTGAGAAAAATTGTAAGAAAAAACACTAACTGCACCTTAACAGAGTGGTGACAGAAAGAACAGCTAATTTTAGGATCATATGGACTGACAAAAGATCAGCACTAATATTCTAAAATGGAGAAATATTATTTAGAGTATGAATATAAAACATGTAAAGTCATATTTCTTTGTTTAATGCCTTTACTAATCAGTAAGACAGACATTAAATAAAATGCTTCTGTCCAAAATATATATTTTGAGTATTCTAAAACCAAGATAAAGAATGGGAAGACTACACACACACTCTCTCTCTCTCTATGTATGTGTGTGTGTGTATACACACACACACACACACACACACACATAGGCATATTTCATTTTACTGCACTTTGTTGAAATTGCCAGATACTGGTTTGTTTGTTCATTGTTGTTGTTTTTTTAACAAATTGAAGATTTGTTGTAATCCCAAGTTATCAGATGATGGTTAGCACTTTTCAGCAAAATGTTTTTAAATCAGTGTATACATTATGCTTTTTAAAAACATAATGCTATTACACACTTACTAAATATAGCTTTTTGTGTACTGGGAAACCAAAAATTTCATGTGATTCACTTTGAGATATCCTCTTTATTATGGTGGTCTGAAACCAAATCCACAATATCTCCAAGGTATGTCTGTGTCTTGTAATGGATATAAATAGAGTGAATAATTATCTAATTCCTCAGTATGTTCAAATAATATAGAAGAGCTCAGGTGGTCACCTGAGGTTTTGTAACTTAAAGCTAATAATTTAGTTCCCTGTTAATTTTGAAGCTGCAGCACAGCTTTCAGTTCAACTAATTAGGCCCTCTTGAAAAATTTTGCCTATAAGCAAACAGCTTGTTTTCCATATCCTGCAAATTTAATACTTCTCATTGCAACAATTTTTAAAGTAACATATCTTCAGGCAATATTGTTATGTAAGATTCAAAACAAACTCTGTTAAGGAAAGATGGCAAGTAATTCAGTAAAACAGTACTAAAATCAGAATTCTTGGGTTCAAAACAGCTAACATACAATGGTGCATAATATCATATTTGGAGAATTAGATGACATTTAATTATGATAGAACTTATTTTTAACTAATCTTACAAATAAGGTTAGGTAAAATTTAGTCAACTCAAGCAACTATGTTATCTCAAACATTTTTTAATGTAGCAGCAAATTCTCCCAGCTAATTTTCTGATAAGAATGAGGTAGTCCATATGCTAAACCATTCAGCAAAATTGTACTCATTTCTATTGATGTATTTCCACTGGATTTTGACAATCAATACTGTCAGAATGACTACACTACTTACTAATATAACCAATTCTTTCTGGAGCTGTTTCTCTACTCTTCCCAGTAGCATATTGGACACCTTCTGTTGGGGGAGTTCTCATTTTCCAATGTCATATCTTTTTGCTTGTTCATATTCTTCATGGGGTTCTCAAGGCAAGAATACTGAAGTGACTTGCCATTTCCTTCTCCAGTGCAAGGAAAACATTTTGTCAAAACTTGCGACCATGAGCTGTCTGTTTTGGGTAGTCATGCAGTGCATGGCTCTTAGCTTCATTGAATTACACAAAGCTGTGATCCTTGTGATCATTTTGGTTAATTTTCTGTGACTGTGGTTTTTGTTCTGGAGGTGTAATATTGTACTTCTTGCTTATTCTGTCTGCCCTCTGATAGATGAGGATAAGAGGCTTGTGCAAACTTCCTGATGAGAGGGACTGGCTGTGGGGAAAACTGGATCTTACTCTGGTGGGAAGAGCCATGCCCAGTGTATCTTTAATCTAATTTTATGTTAATGAGTGAGGGCTGTGCTCCCTCCCAGTAAAGTATGAAAAAGCAAAGATATAACACAAGAAAATAAGTCCCTAGGTTGGCAGGTATCCAATATGCTACTGAGGAATAGCAGAAAAACAGCTCCAGAAAGAATGAAGAGGCTGGGAGAAAGCAGAAATTACTTCCAACTGGGGATGTGCCTGGTGGTGAAAGTAAAGTTCAATGCTGTAAAGAACAATATCGTATAGGAACCTGGAATGTTAGGTTCATGAATCAAGGCAAATTGGATATGATCAAGCAGGAGATAGTAAGAGTGAATATCAAAATTTTAGTAATCAATGTACGAAGATGGACAAGAACTGGCAAATATAATTCAGGTGAATATTATATCTACTACTGTTGGCAAGAATCCTGTAGAAAAAATGGCGTAAACCTCATAGTCAATAAAACAGTCTGAAATGCAGTACTTGGGTGCAATCTCAAAAATGACGGAATGATCTTGATGAGTTTCCAAGGCAACACTGGTCAGCATCACAGTAATCCAAGTTGTGCCACAAACACTAATGCTAAAGAAGCTGATGTTGAATGGCTCTATGAAAATCTACAACATCTTCTAAAAGTAACATCATAAAAGGTGACATTTTCATCATAGGGGATTGGAAAGCAAAAGTAGAAAGTCAAGAGATAACATAAAGTAACAGATTTGTTTGGCCTTGGAGTACAGAAAGAAACAGGGCAAAGGCTAACAGAGTTTTGCCAAGAGAACACTTTAGTCACAGAAAACACCCACTTCTAACACAAGAGATGACTCTACACATGAAGATCACCAGATGGCCAATACTAAAATCAGATTGATGATATTTTTTGCAGCCAATGATCGAGAATCTGTATCAGTTCAGTTCAGTCACTTAGTCGTGTTCGACTCTGAGACCCCATGAATTGCAGAACACCAGGCCTCCCTGTCCAACTCTGGAGTTCACTCAAACTCATGTCCATCGAGTCAGTGATGCCATCCAGCCATCTCATCCTCTGTCGTCCCCTTCTCCTCCTGCCCCCAATCCCTCCCAGCATCAGAGTCTTTTCCAATGAGTCAACTCTTTGCATGAGGTGGCCAAAGTACTGGAGTCTCAGCTTTAGCATTAGTCCTTCCAAAGAATACTCAGGACTGATCGTTTTTAGAATGGACTGGTTGGATCTCCTTGAAGGCCAAGGGACTCTCAAGAGTTTTCTCCAACACCACAGTTCAAAAGCATCAATTCTTTGGCACTCAGCTTTCTTCACAGTCCAACTCTCACATCTATACATGACCACTGGAAAAACCACAGCCTTGACTAGATGGATCTTTGTTGGCAAAGTAATGTCTCTGCTTTTTAATATGTTATCTAGGTTGGTCATAACTTTCCTTCCAAGGAGTACACATCTTTTAATTTAATGGCTGCAATCACTATCTGCAGTGATTTTGGAGTCCAAAAAAATAAAGTATGGCATGTTTCCACTTTTTCCCCATCTACTTCCCATGAAGTGATGGGACCAGATGCCATGATCTTAGTTTTCTGAATGTTGAACTTTAAGCCAACTATTTCACTCTCTTCTTTCACTTTTATCAAGAGGCTTTTTAGTTCCTCTTCACTTTGTGCCATAAAGGTGGTGTCATCTGCCTATGTGAGTTTATTGATATTTCTCCTGGCAATCTTGATTCCAGCTTGTACTTCTTCCAGTCCAGCATTTCTCATGATGTATTCTGCATATAAGAAGCAGGGTGACAATACACGGCCTTGACGTACTCCTTTTCCTATTTGGAACCAGTCTGTTGTTCAATGTCCAGTTCTAACTGTTGATTCCTGACCTGCATATAGGTTTCTCAAGAGGCAGATCAGGTGGTCTGGTATTCCCATCTCTTTCAGAATTTTCCACAGTTTATTGTGATCCACACAATCAAAGGCTTTGGCATAGTCAATAAAGCAAAATTAAGTATTTTTCTGGAACTCTCTTGCTTTTTTTGATGATCCAGCAGATGTTGGCAGTTTGATCTCTGGTTCTTCTGCCTTTTTTAAAACCAGTTTGAACATCTGGAAGTGCTGCTGAAGCCTGGCTTGGAGAATTTTGAGCATTACTTTACTAGCGTGTGAGATGAGTGCAATTGTACAGTAGTTTGAGCATTCTTTGCATTGTCTTTATTTAGGATTGGAATGAAAACTGACCTTTTCCAATCCTGTGGCCACTGCTGAGTTTTCCAAGTTTGCTGACATATTGAGTGTAACACTTTCACAGCATCATCTTTCAGGATTTGAAATAGTTCACCTGGAATTCCATCACTTCCACTAGCTTTTTTTCATAGTGATGCTTTCTAACGCCCATATACAGTTAGAAAAAAGCAAGACCGGTAGCTGACTGTGGTTCAGATCATGAACTCCTTATTGCAAACTACAGACTTAAATTGAAGAAAGTAGGGAAAACCACTTGGCTATTCAGTTATGACTTAGATTAAATCCCTATGATTATACAGTGGAGGTGACCAATAGATTCAGGAGATTAGATCTGATAGACAGTGTGCCTGAATAACTTTGGATGGAGGTTTGTAACTTTGTACAGAAGGCAGTGACTAAAACCATCCCAAAGAAAACGAAATGCAAGAAGGTAAAACAGTTGTCTGAAGAGGACTTACAAATAGATGAGAAAATAAATGAAAGGTATAGAAAGGGAAATATACCAAACTGAATGCAAAGTTCCAGAGAATAGCGAGGAAAGATGAAGTCTTCTTCAGTGAACAGTGCAAAGAAATAAAGGGGGAAAATAGAATGGAAAAGACCAGAGATCATTTCCAAAACATAAAAGATACCAAGGGAACATTTCATGCAACAATGGGCACAATAAAGGACAGAAATTGCATAGACCTAACAGCAGCAGAAGATATTAAGAAGACGTGGCATGAATACACAGAAAAACTGTACCAAAAAATGTCTTAATGACCTGGTTAACCACAGCTGTGTGGTCATTCACCAATAACCAGATATCATGGAGTGTGAAGTCAGGTGGGACTTAGGAAGCATTTCTATGAACAAGGCTAGAGGAAGTGATGGAATTCAAGATGAGCTATTTCAAATCATAAAGATTGTGCTGTCAAAATGCTTCATTCAATATGCTAGCAAATTTAGATAACCCAGCAGTGACCACTTGACTGGACAAATTCAGTTTTTATCCCAATTCCAAAGAAGAGTAATGCTAAAGAATGTTCCAACGATTGTAAAATTGCCCTCATGTCACATGCTGACAAGAAAATGCACAAAATCCTTCAAGCCAGCCTCAGCCTTCAGCAGTACATGAACCAAGAACTTCCAGATGTACAAGCTGGATTTAGAAAAGGCATAGGACCCAGAGATCAAATTGCAACATCTGTTGGATCACAGAAACAGCATGAGAATTCCAGATAAACATCTGCCTCTGCTTCATGGACTACATTAAAGCCTTTTTCTGTGTAGATCACAACAAACTTGGAAAATTCTTAAAGAAATGGGAATACCAGATCACCTTATCTGCCTCTTGAGATACCTGTGTGTAGGCCAAGAAGCAACAGTTAGAACTGTACATGGAAAAACACACTGCTTCAAAGTTGGGGAAAGAGTGTGTCAAGGTTGTATATTGCCACCTTGTTTATTTAACTAAATGCAGAGTACATCATGTGAAATGCCAGGCTGGAATCAAGATTGTCTGACTACAAGCACTCTAGTTCTTTGTCGTACTACAATACCTAGAACTAACCTAAATGTTCATCATTGGAGGAATGGATAAAGAAAGGATTGAAATAATGCCTTTTTTCATTGACATGGATGGACGTTGAGACTATCATAATGAGTGAAATACATCAAACAGACAAAGACATATCATATGATATCAGCTGTATCTGGAATCTAAAAAATGGTACAAATGAATTTATTTTCAAAACAGAAGTGGAATCACAGATGCAGAAAAACGTTATTGCTACCAAAATGAAAATGAGGGAGGGGTGAGATAAATTGGGAGATTGGTATTGACATATACACACTGCTGTATATAAAATAGATAGCTAATGAGAACCTACAGTATGCCACAGGAAATTCTACCAAATTCTCTGTAATGATCATATGAGAATAAACTCTATAAAAAGAGTAGATGTATGTATAACTGATTCATTTTGCTGTAAAGCAGAAACTAACAAAATGTTGTGAATCAACTATGTTTCGGTAAAAATTAATTTAAGATAAAAGAACAAAGCAAAACCTCTGAGAAACTACCCATGCTAACATTCATTAAACAGGCACAGCATGTCACAGTATAAGAAGAATGAAGAATAATTACATTAATTGTAAGAACTGACATAAAGTATACACAAAACAAAATGCCATCTTCCCTCAATGTGTGTTCTACACTATTTGGTAAGTATAAACCTTTTCAAGTAAATGTAATTATTCTTATAATTGGTTTTAGATTTACCATTTTGTTTCTGCTTTTTATTTTTCCTGCTATTTCTATACTAAGTTCCTTTTCCTTATTTTTCTAGGTTTATTTTTTAAATAGGATTGTATTGTAATTATTCAATTACTTGAATTTTAAACCATATCTTTGCTTTATTTTCAGTGCTTGATCTAGGTATTATAATATGCATCATTAACCTATCAAGTTTATGTGAAGTTAACATTTTACTACCTCACATAAAATGCAAGAACCTTTTAATAGTATAACTCAATTTACTGTCCTGTCATTTTTGTAGTTATTGTCACATATATTATATTGACATATATTTTAAAAGCACAATACAGTGTAAAGATTTTAATGATTTTCTATCCCACATTCATTCCTCTTCATTTCTTCCAGGAAATCTGAGTCTCCACATCACATTATTATCAGCTGAAAAACTGATTTTGGCTTATATTCCAGTGTACAGATCTGCTGATTATTGATTCTTACAGTTAAGATTTACATAAAAAAATATTTTTATTTCAACTTTATCTTTGAAATATTATTTTTCTGGATATATAATTCAGGGTTGATTATTTTTCCTTTCAATTCACCACTTTGAAGATTTCATTTTTTGACTTCTAGTTTCTATTATTTTCATATAAGAAAGTTTTATTAGTATAGTTGCTCCCTTTAGGTAATATGGTATTTTTTTCTTGGCTTTCTGGAAGTATACATAGAAGATTTGCGTATATTTTTTTTCACTTATTTTCAAAAGTTTGATAACTTTAAGTGTGTTTTTTCTTTGCTTTATTCTTGTTTAAAGTGAGATGACTTTGCTAGATCTGTCATTTATTTTAAAATTCAGTTCAGTCACTCAGTCATGTCCAACTATTTGCAACCCCTTGGACTGCAGAACACCAGGCTTCTCTGTCCATCATCAACTCATATTCATAGAGTCAGTGATGCCATTCAATCATCTCAATTTATGCCATCCCCTTCTCCTCCTGCCCTCAATCTATCCCAGCATCAGGGTCTTTTCAAATGATTCAGTTCTACACATCAGGTGGCCAAAGTATTGGAGTTTCAGCTTCAGCATCAGTCCTGCCAATGAATATTCAGGACTGATTTCCTTTAGGATGGAGTGGTAGGACTTCTGTGCTGTTCATGGGACTTGCAAGAGTCTTCTCCAAAACCACAGTTCAAAAGCATCAATTCTTCAGTGCTCAGATTTCTTTATACTCCAATTCTCACATCCATACATGATGACTGGAAAAAGAATAGCTTTGATAAAATGGACCTTTGTTGGCAAAGAATGTCTCTGCTTTTTAATATGCTGTCTAGGATGGTCACAGCTTTTTTACCAAGAAGCTAGTATCTTTTAATTTCATTGCTGGACTTACCATATGCAGTGACTTTGGAGCCCCAGAAATAAAGTCTCAGTGTTTCCATTGTTTCCCCATCTATTTGCCATTGCCATGAAGTGATGGGACCAGATGCCATGATCTTAGTTTTTTGAGTGTTGAACTTTAAACCAACTTTTTCACTCTCCTCTTTCAATTTCATCAAGAGCCTCTTTAGTTCTTCACTTTCTGCCATAAGGGTAGTGTCACCTGCATATCTGAGGATATTGATATTTCTCCTGGGAATTTTGATTCTAGCTTGTTCTTCATCCAAACCAGCATTTCACATGATGTATTCTGCATATAAGTTAAATTAGCAGGGTGACAATATACAGCCTTGACGTACTCCTTTTCCTATTTGGAACCAGTCTGTTGTTCCATGTCCAGTTCTAACTGTTGCTTCCTGACCTGCATACAGGTTTCTCAGGAGGCAGGTGAGGTGGTCTGGTATTCTCATCACTTTCAGAATTTTCCACGATAAAATCCATTGGCATCTCTAATTTTCTTGAAGAGATCTCTAGTCTTTCCCATTCTGTTGTTTTTCTCTATTTCTTATCATTGGCCACTAGGAAAGGCTTTCTTATCTCTCCTTGCTATTCTTTGGAACTCTGCATTCAAACGTGTATATCTTTCCTTTTCTCTTTTGCTTTTTTGCATCTTTTTTTTTTTTTTCTCAACTATTTGTAAGGACTCCTTAGACAATTATTTTGCCTTTTTGCATTTCTTTTTACTTGGGGATGTTCTTGATCACTGCCTCCTGTACAATGACATGAACTTCCATTCATAGTTCTTCAGGCATTCTGTCTATCAGATCTAATCTCTTGAATCTCTTGTCATTTCCACTGTGTAACCGTAACTGAGTTGATTTAATTCACACCTGAAAGGTCTAATGATTTTCCCTACTTTCTTCAATTTCTGTCTGTATTTTGCAGTAAGAAGTTCATGATCTGAGCCACAGTCAGCTCCTGATCTTGTTTTTTTTTTTTTTTTTCTGACTGTCTAGAGGATTTCCATCTTTGGCTGCAACGAATATAATCAACCTGACTTAGGTATTGACCATCTGTTGATGGACATGTATAGAATCTTCTCTTGTGTTGTTGAAAGTGGGTATTTGATATGACCAATGTGTTCTCTTGGCAAAATTCTGTTAGCCTTGGACCTGCTTTATTTTGTACTTCAAAGCCAAATTTGCCTGTTACTCCAGATATTTCTTGACTTCCTACTTTTGTAACCCAGTTCCCTATAATGAAAAGGACATCTTTTTTCGATGTTAGTTCTAGAAGGTCTTGTAGGTCTTCGTAGAACCATTCAACTTCACCTTCTTCAACATTACTGGTTGGGGCATAGACTTGGATTACTGTGATATTAAATCGTTTGCCTTGGAAAAGATCAGAGTTCATTCTGTTGTTTTTAAGTTTGCATCCAATACTGCATTTTGGACTTTTGTTGACTATGATGGCTACTCCATTTCTTCTAAGGATTTGTTGCCCACAGTAGTAGATATAAGGGTCATCTGAGTTAAATTCACCCATTCCAGTCCATTTTAGTTTGTTGATTCCTAAAATTCCAATGTTCACTCTTGCCATCTCCTGTTGGGCCACCTCCAATTTGCCTTGATTCATGGATCTAACATTTCAGCTTCTTATGCAATATTGCTCTTTACAGTATTGGACTTTACTTCCATCACCAGTCACATCCACAACTGGGTGTTGTTTTTGCTTTGGTTCCATCTCTTCATTCTTTCTGGAATTCTTTCTCCACTGATCTCCAGTGGCATATTTGGCACCTATCAACCTGGAGAGTTCATATTTCAATGTCTTATCTTTCTGTCTTTCCATACCGTTCATGAGGTTCTCAAGGCAAGAATATTAAAGTGCTTTGCCATTTCCTTCTCCAGTGGACCACGTGTTATCAAAAGTCCTCACCATAACCTGTCCATCCTGGATGGATCTATACAGCCCTACACCATGCAGATTTCAGGGGCAGATGGAGTTGGTGTATTTGAGAATAAAAACTGTCATCAGAGAATGTAATTGAAAAATTATGAAGTTAATATAATGGTATATTGGATAATATCAAACCCTCTAATATACATACACACAAATGAGTTTGTGTATGTATATATGTATAGGTTTCCCTGATGGCTCAGAGGGTACAGAATCAGCCTGAAATGCAGGACACCTTGGTTCAATCCCTGGTTTCAGGATCCCCTAAAGAAGGAAATGGCTAACCTGTCTAATATTGACTTTGGAAAAGACTTACCTATTGTTTCTTAAAATATTCATTTGCTCAATTTTCTCCCCCCTATCCTTATAGGTCACACACAATCACGCACGTGTGTGCACACACACACACACACACACACATTATATATATCAAAGTGCAAGTCACTCAGTCATGTCTGTTTATGACTCCATGGACTGTAATCCACCGGGCTTCTCTGTCCATGAAATTCCCCAGACAAGAATAGTAGATTGGGTAGCCATTCCCTTCTCTAAGGGATTCTTGACCCTGGGATCAAACCAAGGTATCCTGCTTTGCGGCCTGATTCCTTACCCTCTGAGCCACCAGGGAAGCCCATACATATGCATTTGCACACACATATTGTGTGTGTGTGTATATATATATATCTTAGAGGGTTTGATATTGTCTAACATGTCGCTGTAATTATCTTCATAATTTTTCTATTTTATTCTCTGATGACAATTTTTATTCTCAAATACACCAGCCCTGTCATCTGCCCCTGCAAACTAATGGTAAGCCCATCTAATAAATTTGTCATTTTAGTTATTTTAGTCTTTAGTTTTAGAAATCTGTTTGCCTAAATATTTGTATTTTCCTGTCATAATATTCTACATCAGTTTATTATGATCATATTTATCTTTAAGTAGTTGAATATGCATCTAATGATTAACATCTTTGTCTTGCAATTCCAACATTTGAATAATATCTAGTGTTTTCTGTTAAGTTATTATGCCCTTTTCTAATTTTTACATAGTTTTTGTTTGCTTGCTTTTGGTTTGTTTTCGCCATAATACTGTGAATAGTGATATATTTAGTTACCTCTCCCTGAAGTGTGCAGATTTTGTCCTATAATGAAGTCATCTTGGCTGGACTTAAGCTACAAACTCAGTTTTCCCAGCAATGGGCAAGAGCTGAAATTTTCACTCAGTTCAAAATATTGTTGTCCACTAGCTCCTTTTATTCTCCCTTGTAAATTCAATTTATGATCAGCCAAGAATTTGAGTGAGAGTTTATATACATGTTTAGGCTTATTTATCTGCAGCTCTTTTCCTTATGTAATTTTCATCTTTGCCTTTCTGCAGCTTTGGCAACCCTGAACTGCAGGATCTTGCTACTACAACAAGGAAATTATGGCATTCTATTGGAGCTCCCAGCTCCCTTCTCTGACACCTGTGATTTAGGGAGTACTCTCGAGTAAAAATTCTTATATATACGATCTCAGTTCTCTTCTCCCATGGTTTATTTCTGTAGTTTATGCCTGTTTATTTAATTTTCTCACAGAATTACAAATAGTTTTTTCTAAAATTTTCCCCATAGTTTTTGTGTTTAATAGAGCTTTATCTGATAAACCTAATGGAATATTTTGATATGGCCAGATAATATTCCTTTCTGTTACATGTTTTTACATCAAACTATATTATTAAGAAGCAATTTCACAAGGAATGTAGAGAAAAACACACTTTTCTTGTTTTGCAAGATAGGGTGCTCTTTAATTTCTTGGAAGCAGTTTACTTGGGGAATGGCAGTTATTTGTTTTATTTTCTTGTGTTTAATTAGATCATACTATCACATACCCAATAATGTTGCAGAATGCTTATTACTGCATGTAATTTGAGCTCTAATATATATATATATATATATATATACACTAAGTGATCTCATCTACACAAGGTGACTAAAATCATGCACTAGATTCTTAGCACTTTCACATATTTCCTTTGTGATTTACACTGTCTTAACACAACAGCTTTTTTTTTTAACTTAGTGAATTCAAATTTAAGCATTTGAAAGCCAACGTGTTTAAAATTAACTCATCTTTTCCCAAAACTTTTCTATTTTCTTGTGAACAAACAACAGAGAAGATTGCTCTCCACAAGGTCTACAAAGATTAAGCTGTAATCCATTGCAGTTATTGACTGATGGTCACTCTTAGAAAAATTAAGACAAGAGGCCCCCTGAGATTTGGATAAGCAGGCCCCTTAGACAGATAAACATCTCAGGAAGAACTATAATAACCCCAGATTCTTAATTCGTCCCATACATAGTAAAGCACTAAAATCATTTACTTGAGATGTCTGTTCTTTGTGACCAGCAGTAATCATTTATCAAGATGTATGCTTGACTACATGTATTCCTCAGCCACAAATCATATATAAATTGGTTACTTCTCTATTTCTCTTGCAATGTGGGAAACCTGGGTACAATCCCTGAGTTGGGAAGATCCCCTGGAGAAGAGAAAGTCTACCCACTCTAGTATTCCTGGATTATTCCATGTACTGTACAGTCCATGGAGTCACAAAGAGTCAGACATGACTAAGTGAATTTCACTTTCACTATTTCTTCAGAGCAGTTTCCTCTGAGCTGACTGAGTGGTTGTCTCCAGGCTATAGTCCTCAGTAAGATTCTGAATACACCTTAAACCCACAACTCATGTTGTGTGGCTTTCTTTAATTTGGCACTATTATATCTATAAATTTCTTTCTATTTACCACAACACACTAGGATAATTACTATTATGTTTTATCTAGATTCTTCAAATAGCTTTCTTTCTGATTCTTCTGCTTCCAAGCCTTATTCTTTCTCATCTTTGATCTGCATAATGTTCAGAATAATGGTTTCAAAGTATAATTTTAATACATTACCTTACTTAAAAACCAAACTATGCAGAAATATGTTTTACTTTGTTAAAAAATTTTTTTGAGAAGGTATTTTGAATTATCACTATAATTTCTTATGTTTACTTTATATATTTATTTACTATATTGATATAAGACACGTGAATTTTATGTAAACACTGATTGAAATTAAACAAATCAGCTTCACTGACAAGGAGAAAAATAAATAATATCAACAAATATACTCAATACCAAACATTTTGCTAGAATCACTTACAAGCACTTAGCTGGAATTGAATAGTTAAGTCCTATTTGAATGAGTGCTCATTTTGAATACAATGTTCCATAGACCATTTATCATTTGCCATATGTTATGTAATTATATATATGTTGGTTTATGCTGTGAATATGCTGCAAATTAACAACATTTCTTGTTTCTGGAAAGAAAACGATAGATTAATTTGCCAAATGTCAAGTTCAGTTCATGTCAAGATGTTTTTTGTGTCATGATCCATCATGAAAAGTTAAACAGATATGTTCTACTAAACAGATCAATTTTGAGGCAGCAGCTGTGGCTCACAATTTTTTCATTTGGTAGATTCATTCCACCTGACTTCAGAGAAATTGCTAAGATGATGTTTTCATGGTATGAGTATGTTTTTGTTTCCTTTGCCCAATTCAATTGGAGTTGGAAAAGGAAAAGAATATTTTGTTGTATTCTGTATCATCAGTTGAAAATAGAAACTACAGTTGTTTTATTCGTATACCAATAATTAGAAAATAACTATATATTAAAATTTTATACATCTTTAGTTTATTTTAACATGGAATACTTATAAATGTCATTAATTGCTCTGAATGAAATATGATTTTGTAAGATTTTATAACCCTACAATGAAGAAGAGTATCAGCAGTGTTTATTGCATCTCATGGTATTATAAACTACAATTAAGTTAAATTAATTAAAATTGATTTGGGAAGGAACAATTTGTCATACTCTGTAGTCAAGAGGCATTTTAAATGGCTTACTTCTGACTCTCTGTTGAAATTTCATTATTTTACACTTTCTCTCCATAGCTGTGTAGTATAAAATTACTTCTCATAAAAAGGGTATCTTGAACACATTCTTTTTTAAAGGGTATTTCTAAATAACAAGTTTATGTCTTTTGAAAATATATACACTTAAACACTCTGACTTATTTCTGAATTCCTTTCTTACATATTTACATAACTTTTGTAAGCATAGCACATCATCAAGGCTTTCAGCAACTTAGTTGTCTTTCAAGTGAGATACTGTGTAACAGCCTGAGGGAAAAAAATATAAAATGGTTTCTGTATCTGCATGCATGCCAGACATTGTACTAGTCATAGTACACAGGTTTACATAAATTATCACCTTTAATATTCATGATAGATTATACTAATATAATAGGATTATACTCTCCTATTATGCTATAAAAATATAGATCATAAAATATTAAATATTCGACCTAGTTACATATTCAGTAAGTAGCAGTTGGAAGTCAGTGCAAGTCTGTCTAGTCAGTAACCTGTATTCTTAATCTCTGTGAGGAAACTGACCTAACAGCAGTCACTTCATTGTTTCTACTTGACCAGAGTGAAGCAGATGAAATCTTCACTTTCTGAAGAGTCTGGGTCTTCTAAAATCCAGAACAACGTGAACTTCTCTTTATTCCACATGGAGACAATTGTCAATCCTTTTGTTACCTACTGTTGAATCATTTAATTGATGTATGAACTTCAGACAGATCTAAAACCACATTTGTAATTATAGTTCTTTATTTGAAAGTTTTAATGTGGAAACTTTACTAAAATGTTATATTTATATAAAAGTTAAAGTACTATTATTATGATATGAATTGGTGTAAATTTGAAGAATATTCACACCAAATCCTTTATTCCAAATTATAAAAGAAAAAAAGATAATGAATACTTTTACATGAAATTAGCATATATTTTAAAGTTCCAGTGATCCAGATAGTCTTTTGGGAGTTCTCCCCAATAATTAGTGATCCAAAGACAACATAAAATTTCCCCTAATCATATATAATTACAAATATGTTTGAAGTTTGTACTTTAATACTTACAAAAATATTTCCCAAATATGTCTGTTGTTTTGACTTGAATGTTTAAATACATAAAATGTGCTTACCGCTTACCACTTAAATGCAAATATGACGGTGGTATAGGACACTTTATACTAATTTTTGTAAGAGACTTGAGAAGCTATTCAATGAATTTATAAAAATCAAAGACTTCAGAGGCATAAAGATTTATAATTATTATTTTTCTAGAAAAAAAATAAAAGCCACAAAGAGGAAGCATACATATTATGCCAAAAGAAAACGTATGAGTTTATTTTTCTTTCTTTTTACAAAGCTAGTCAATCTATCTCTTTGAACATTTCAAATTCTTAGTAACAGAGGTGAAGATAAATCACCTTCAGTGCTCTGCATGGGTTCCAAAGGCTGTCTATTGGACAATAAATGAATGCTTATAAGCAGAACAGCAAAGGGTATGGTTCAAAATCAGAACATTCTCTGCATATTCAACCACAGATAAGTAAAAAATTAAAAGGCAGAGAGTTTGGGAGATGGAAAAAAAAAATCAAGTTAATAATGACTAATGTCTATAAGGAGATCAGTCCTGGGTTTTCTTTGAAAGGACTGATGCTAAAGCTGAAACTCCAGTACTTTGGCCAACTGATACGAAGAGTTGACTCATGTTCACCTGTGGCTAATACATGTCAATGTATGGCAAAACAAATACAGTATTGTAATTAAATAAATAAAAATTTATTAAAAAAAAAAAGAAAAGACTATAATGCTGGGAGGGATTGGGGGCAGGAGGAGAAGGGGACGACAGAGGAGGAGATGGCTGGATGGCATCACCAACTCGATGGACATGAGTTTGAGTGAACTCCAGGAGTTGGTGAAGTACAGGGAGGCCTAGTGTGCTGTAGTTCATTGGTTTGCTGAAGAGTCGGACACGACTGAGTGACTGAACTGAACTGAATGTCTATAATTTTTGTTTTCTGTTAGGAAAACTTCTAAATTGTTTAAATTGTATTAATATAAAATTGTATTAAAATTATGCTTTCTTGATTATCCAATTTCTACATGGGTTAGCTTAAATAGATAATTCTGGGCTATCAAACATAATTAAGAAAAATGTGCAACAACTCTTCTGTTCCTTCTGTTCAAATGAAAGGTTGAACTATGATGCAGACACTATCTGTTTCATGGAGAGTTCCACACTCAAAATGACTTCAGAATTGTCCACCTTAGGTCAAGGGATCTGAGCCTGTTACTGTACATGGGTACATGGACCTGTCATTGTATGCATGCTGCACCCTAGGCAGAAAGAAATTTCCTTGGCTAGGTGGATTTTTTCAACCAAAATCAATTATCAGAGTAGGTTTTAGCACAAAGCCAACAACACTTATCTGTACAGGGAAGAGTAAGCCCCTCAAAACTAAAAGGGGATCTGGATTGGGCCCTATAGTATCCATTAACTGCTCCACTTCCCCCATACACAATGTTCAAATCTATTTTCCTGAGTTTTAGGAACCGGTTGGACTAGGATACTGGTTGGACTAGAATACTAGTTGGACTCTTTGTGGGGAAACTTCAAAGAGTAAGATATACAGGAGAAGCTATCTTTATTCTGCAGCTGTTCTCAAAATACCAACTGTTACTTACCACATCTTTGCTTCACTGGAGAGTCCTCTAATCTTGGCTAGCACTTTTATGGGTTTGTGTTAGTTACATAAGGCTGCCTGGTAGGCTGCAGTCCATGAGGTGCTAAGAGTCAAGCATGACTGAGCGATTTCACTTTCCACTTTCATGTATTGGAGAAGGAAATAACAGCCCACTCCAGTGTTCTTGCCTGGAGAATCCCAGGGACAGAGGAGCCTAGTGGGCTGCTGTCTATGGGGTTGCACAGAGTCAGACACGACTGAAGCAACTTAGCAGCAGCAGCAGTAGCAAATTATCACAAATCTGGTGACTTAAAATAACAGGAAGTTTTCCCTTCACTGTTGTAGAGACTGCATATGGTAGATTGTTGGTACGCCCAAATAACCTTAGAATTTGTTGCTTTTCAACACTCATTCTTTTGATATATAGTCTGGCTGCCTGGTCACTTTATTTTCCATTGTTAGGTGTTCTGCCTTAACTTGGAACAAGTTGCATACCAGGTGGTATTAATTAAATAATGTTTCTATTTTTGACATAAACAATTTGAACTTGTCCCAAAACCTAAATGAGGAATGGATATGTGTATATGTGGTACGTGTGTGTGTGTGTGTGTGTGTGTAAGCACACTGTTGAGTCGTCATTTGGGAAGTTTTTAAATCTGTTTATGAAAGGCACACATTGAAGAAACTGAAACAGTAAAGCCTTAAGTGCTGTGTTGATCGATGTTACAAAAATTTCCTGAGACTTTCCTGATTCACTAGGACATATGGAAACTAGCAAGTTGTGGAATTAATGAATATTAACAGCAGAAATTTCAGTAGATACTCTCTAAGAGTTCCCTGATTAATATGTATATCTTACTTCAAGCATATTGAAAAGCAGAAATCTATGTGAATTCATTTTGTAATAAAGAAAATTTTCCTTAAAACTCTATCATTATATCAATATAATGAAGTTTGGTAACTATCTCTAAAATGGAATTGATTTCTACAGGTTATACCTTTCTTTTTTCATAATCATGAATCTACTTTTTCTTGAAATTACAGTGTGTTCCCCTCCATCTTTTAAACATAAAATAAAACAAAACAAATCCATCATCTTTGAGTTGCAGTGAAAAAAAGCAAATTGCAGGACAATATACATAATGTCTAATATCATTGGTGCTTTTTAAAAAAAATTTTAAAAAATCTTTATAAATATTTCATTTGTATAGGCAGAAGCAATAGCTAGAATGATATATATATTAAAAAAGAAGTGCTATTTTTAAAATTAATTTATTTTAATTGGAGAATAATTACTTTCCAAAATTGTGATGGTTTTTACCATATATTGGCATGAATCAGCCACAGGGACACATGTGTCCCCCTATCCTGAATCTCTCTCTGACCTCTCTCCTCACACCATCCCTTGAAGTTGTCCCAAGCACTGGCTTTGAGTGCCCTGTTTAATGCATCAAACATTAAAGTGTTATTTTTTTTTTATTCCAGCTAACTTTTTATCTACATTTTGAGTAAAGTTGACAAATAATAAAGTTTATAGTAGTACTAGTAAGAAAACTTAACTGTAAGGAGAAGGAAATAATACCAAAAGACACTAGGAGAGGATACAAGTAGTAAATGAATAAATAGAGAGTACATGTTGTATATTTAAATATAAAATTCTAGAAAATTTAGGTTAATATATAACAAAGAAAGAGTCAACAGCAGATCAGAGATGGTTTGAAATGGGAAGGGAACAGTAAGAAGTTAAGAGGGAAGAGAAAATTTGCAAGTTTCTTGCATTTATTGTTAATGTTCTCATAATTGCATGTACGTCTATATCTATATATTAGTATTCAATATGTGCAGTTCATTTTTACACAATTTGCCTCGATCCTGATGATTAAAATTATTTTTTTTTACTGTAACTTAAGAATCTTTGACGTTTTTCTAGGGGACATTTTTCATTTTTATTTTCTAAAGTAACTATAAATCAAATGAAAATGAGAATGTCAAGAATGAAGCTATCTTGCTTTACTCATACCAGAAGTTTCAGTTCAGTTCAGTTCAGTTCATTCTCTCAGTCATGTCCAACTTTTTGTAACCCCATGAATTGCAGCAGGCCAGGCCTCCCTGTCCATCACCAACTCCCAGAGTTCACTCAGATGCACGTCCATCGAGTCAGTAATGCCATCCAGCCATCTCACCCTGTGCTGTCCCCTTCTCCACCTGCCCCCAATCCCTCCCAGCATCAGAGTCTTTTCCAATGAGTCAACTCTTCTCATGAGGTGGCCAAAGTACTGGAGTTTCAGTTTTAGCATCATTCCTTCCAAAGAAATCCCAGGGCTGATCTTCTTCAGAATGGACTGGTTGGATCTCCTTGCAGTCCAAGGGACTCTCAAGAGTCTCCTCCAACACCACAGTTCAAATGCATCAATTATTCAGCACTCAGCCTTCTTCACAGTCCAACTATCACATCCATACATGACTACTGGAAAAACCATAGCCTTGACTATATGGACCTCACTCAGCAAAGTAAGGTTGGTCATAACTTTTCTGCCAAGGAGGAAGCATCTTTTAATTTCCTGGCTGCAGTCACCATCTGCAGTTACTTTGGAGCTCCCAAAAATAAAGTCTGACACTGTTTCCACTGTTTCCCCATCTATTTCACATGAAGTGATGGGACCAGAAGCCATGATCTTTGTTTTCTGAATGTTGAGCTTTAAGCCAACTTTTTCACTCTCCTCTTTCACTTTCATCAAGAGGCTTTTTAGTTTCTCTTCACTTTCTGCCATAAGAGTGGTGCCATCTGTATATCTGAGGTTACTGATATTTCTCTCATCAATCTTGATTCAAGCTTGTGTTTCTTACAGCCCAGCATTTCTCATGATGTACTCTGCATAGAAGTTAAATAAGCAGGGTGACAATACACAGACTTGACATACTCCTTTTCCTATTTGGAACCAGTCTGTTGTTCCATGTCCAGTCCTAACTGTTACTTCCTGACCAGCATACAGATTTCTCAAGAGGCAGGTCAGGTGGTCTGGTAGTCCCATCTCTTTCAAAATTTTCCACAGTTTATTTTGATCCACAGAGTCAAAGGCTTTGGCATTGTCCATAAAGCAGAAATAACTGTTTTCTGGAACTCTCTTTCTTTTTCCAAGATCCAACAGATGTTGGCAATTTGATCTCTGGTTCCTTCTGCCTTTTCTAAAACCAGCTTGAACATCAGGAAGTTCACGGTTCACATATTACTGAAGCCTGGCTTGGAGAATTTTGAGCATTACTTTACTAATGTTTGAGATGAGTGCAATTGTGTGGTAGTTTGAGTATTCTTTGGCATTGCCTTTCTTTGAGATTGGAATGAAAACTGACCTTTTCCAGTCCTGTGGCCACTGTCGAGTTTTCCAAATTACTGGCATATTGAGTGCAGCACATTCACAGCATCATCTTTCAGGATTTGAAACAGCTTCACTGGAGTTCCATCAACTCCACTAGCTTTGTTCGTAGTGATGTTTTCCAAGGCCCACTTGACTTCGCATTCCAAGATGTCTGGCCCTAGATGAGTGATCACACCATTGTGATTATCTGGGTCATGAAGGTCTTTTTTTGTACAATTCTTCTGTGTATTCTTGCCACCTCTTAATATCTTCTGCTTCTGTTAGGTCCAGACCATTTCTGTCCTTTAGCGAGCCCATCTTTGCATGAAATGTTCCCTTGGTGTCTCTAATTTTCTTGAAGAGATCTCTAGTCTTTCCTATTCTGTTGTTTTCCTCTATTTCTTTGCAATGATTGCTGAAGAAGGTTTTCTTATCTCTTCTTGCTATTCTTTGGAACTCTGCATTCAGATGCTTAGATCTTTCCTCTTCTCCTTTGCTTTTTGCCTTTCTCCTTTTCACAGCTATTTGTGAAATAAATTCACAGCCATTTTGCTTTTTTGCATTTCTTTTCCATGGGGATGTTCTTGATCCCTGTCTCCTATACAGTGTCACAAGCCTCATTCCATAGTTCATCAGGCACTCTATCTATCAGAACTAGTCCCTTAAATCTATTTGTCACTTCCACTGTATAATCATAAGGGATTTGATTTAGGTCATACCTGAATGGTCTAGTGGTTTTCCCTACTTTCTTCAATTTGAGTCTGAATTTGGTAATAAGGAGTTCATGATCTGAGCCACAGTCAGCTCCTGGTCTTGTTTTTGTTGACTGTATAGAGCTTCTCCATCTTTGGCTGCAAAGAATATAATCAATCTGATTTTGTTGTTGACCATCTTTTGATGTCCATGTATAGAGTCTTCTTTTGTGTTGTTGGAAGAGGCTGTTTGCTATGACCAGTGCATTTTCCTGGCAAAACTCTATTAGTCTTTGCCCTGCTTCATTCCACATTCTAAGGCCAAATTTGCCTGTTACTCCAGGTGTTTCTTGACTTCCTACTTTTATATTCCAGTCCTCTATAATGAAAAGGACATCGTTTTTGGGTGTTAGTTTTAAAAGTTCTTGTAAGTCTTCATAGAACCTTTCAACTTCAGCTTCTTCAGCATTGCTGGTTGGGGCATAGACTTGGATTACCGTGATATTGAATGGTTTGCCTTGGAGACAAACAGAAATCATTCTGTCGTTTTTGAGACTGCATTCATGTACTGCATTTCAGACTCTTTTGTTGACCATGATGGCTACTCTATTTCTTCTGAGGGATTCCTGCCCACAGTAGTAGATATAATGGTCATCTGAGTTAAATTCACCCATTTTAATCCATTTTAGTTCACTGATTCCTAGAATGTCGACTTTCACTCTTGCCATCTCTTGTTTGACCACTTCTGGTTTGCCTTGATTCATGGACCTGATATTTCAAGTTCCTATGCAATATGGCTCTCTACAGCATCGGACTTTGCTTCTATCACCAGTCACAACCACAGCTGGGTATTGTTTTTGCTTTGGCTCCATCCCTTCATTCTTTCCAGAGTTATTTCTCCACTGATCTCCAGTAGCATATTGGGTACCTACAGACCTGGGGAGTTCCTCTCAGTATCCTATCATTTTGCCTTTTCATACTGTTCATATTTAAACATGCCAGATGTTTAATGGGTTAAATATCCTATATGTTTAATGATGAACTAATGGGACTACATCTCAAGGTTGTAATAGATACAGGAAACATTACAACCTCTACTAAATACAGCTAAGGGGAAAAAAAATGTAAAACTTGAAGTTTGACTTGGAATTAACCCTTGTGGCTCAGATGGTTAAGAATCTGCTCACAATAAGGGAGACCCAGGTCTGATTCCTGGGTCAAGGAGACTTCCCAGAGAAGGGAATGGCAACCTGCTCCAGTATTTTTGCCTAGAGAAATCCATGGAAAGAGGAGCCAAGTGGGCTACAACCCATGGGGTCACAAAGAGTCAGATATGACTGAGCGACTCATCAGAAACAACAATGTTAACTTGATATACCCAAATAAGTTTTGAATAAATGCTTGCTGCTGCTAAGTCACTTCAGTAGTGTCCAACTCTGTGTGACCCCATAGATGGCAGCCCACCAGGCTCCCCCATCCCTGGGATTCTCCAGGCAAGAACACTGAAGTGGATTGCCATTTCCTTCTCCAATGCATGAAAGAGAAAAGTGAAAGTGAAGTCACTGAGTCATGTCCAACTCTCAGTGACCCTATGGACTGCATCCTACCAGGCTCTTCCATCCATGGGATTTTCCAGGCAAGAGTACTGGAGTGGGGTGCCATTGCTTTCTCCAAATAAATGCTTACTGGTAGGATAAAAATTGCACAATCTATGAAAAGATGAAGAAAGTACATATACATGATAAATAATTTAATTTTTATAAAATTTATTTTTTACTCCATGCCAGGCAATATTTCAGGCATTGGATATAGCAATGAAGAAACAAAGTTAATATTATCACACTTAATTAATTTTAATTATATTTCATGTAACAAGATATATATATATATAATATGTTAAGAAACCTCAATATTTTTGTAGTGGACTGTTCTTTTATATTTTTTTACAGTCAGTAACCATAAATCAAGTGAGAATATCAAGCATAATGCTATCTTGCTATTGAAGTTGAAGGAGAAGTACTGGGGAGATAAGGTTGCCTTTATCCCACATGCGTAATGAACTAATGGGACTATATTACTACAGTAATAAGTGCACTTGATAATTCTTAACTATTTTCCTGTTTAGCCTCTGTACGTAATTGGTAAATATACATGTACTTACGGCTTGAAAAGTGAAAAAGTGTTACTGCCTAATGGCTCAGGCAATAAAAAATCTTCCTGCAATTTAGAAAACTCAGGTTTGATCCACCTGGGTTGGGAGAATCTCCTGGAGAAGGAAATGGCTATCCACTTTAATATTGTTACCTGGAAAATTCCATAGACAGATAAGCCTGGTGAGGTACAGTACAGGGAGTTGCAAAGGGTCACACACAATTGAGGGTTTAGTTCATCACTATTAGACCAATGTACAGCTCAGTAAAAGAAAACATATTTCAGTATCATTTTGGGCTATTTGAGGAAGATCTCACTTAGAGCCCTATAATTTTGTAAGTTATCAAAAGGGTTGATTTTGTGATTATTTGTGTGTTCACATATGGCTGACCTTTCATTTCAGTGTGTTATCTTTTTCATTACAAAGAAACCTTACTTTGACTTGTCTGATTTTATTTCCTTCCATAATATTTCCATTCTAAAATCTTAATTACATCTTAACCATCTGATTATCTTCCTTCTGATTTATATTTCATATAACCTTTAGCAATAAGTTGTAAATAAAAATACAAAGCAAAATAATTAAATTCCTAACATGAACATAGTAGCTTTTATACATACAATATTACTTTTGTGCTTGTATGACATATTCTAGTCTCTACAATTTTGTGATAAATACCATTGCATCTCTTTATTTATATGTATATGAGTTCAATGAATAATTCATTTTTTTGACCATTTTCACATATATTCCACAGGAAAACTGTTATTAGAGGCCATAGCATTTTCTTTTATTTCTACATATCATTCACAAATAATTTTTTTAAAAAGTAGAACATATAATCAATAAGGAAACCTGTTACCTGCTTTCCTATCACTTACTCGCACTTCATATCTCACCTTTCTTTTGTGTTATGCTTAAAATAGCGTAACTGAATCCCTCCTGCAGATGTGAACACCATCCATATTGATAAGGTAATGAAAAACTGCATCTATGTTCAGTGTTCATATTTTGTGTGAATGTTTCCTTATATTTTATTTATAAAAATTAATTTTAATGCAAATACTCACCATTTGTAAATTAAACATACCGTGTTTACTTGAAAATATGTCTATATAGATGTGGTGATTATGAATATTCTTCACTGGTCATTTATCCCTAGATTCAATTCAATTCAGTCACTTAGTCATGTCCAACTCTTTGTGACACCATGAAACACAGCACGCCAGGCCTCCCTGTCCATCACCAACTCCTGGAGTCCACCCAAACCCATGTTCATTGAGTCTGTGATGCCATCCAACGATCTTATCCTCTGTCGTCCCCTTCTCTTTCTGCTCTCAATGTTTACCAGCATCAGGGTCTTTTCAAGTGAGTCAGCTCTTTGTATCAAGTGGCCAAACCATTGGAGTTTCAGCTTCAACATCAGTTCTTCCAATGAACACAGAGTACTTATCTCCTTTAGGATGGACTGGTTGGATCTCCTTGCAGTCCAAGGGACTCTCAAGAGTCTTCTCCAACACAACAGTTCAAAAGCATCAATTCATCTTCATTCAGTTTTCTTTATAGTCCAACTCTCACATCCATACATGACCACGGGAAAAAACATAGCCTTGACTAAATGGACCTTTGTTGACAAAGTAATGTCTCTGCTTTTCAATATGTTGTCTAGGTTGGTCATAAATTTCCTTTAAAGGAGCAAGTGTTTTTTTAATTTCATGGCTGCAATCACCATCTGCAGTGATTTGGAGCCCAGAAAAATAAAGTCTGACACTGTTTCCGCTTTTTCTCATATATTTGCCATGAAGAGATGGGACCATATTCCATGATCTTAGTTTTCTGAATGTTGAGCTTTAAGCCAACTTTTTCACTCTCCTCTTTCACTTTCATCAAGAGGCTCTTTAGTTTTATTCACTTCACTGCCAGAAGGGTGTTGTTATCTGCATATCTGAGGTTATTGATATTTCTCCCAGCAATCTTGATTCCAGCTTGTGCTTCCTCCAGCACAGCGTTTCTCATGATGTGCACTGCATATAAGTTAAATAAGCACAGTGACAATATATAGCCTTGACGTACTCCTTTTCCTATTTGGAACCAGTCTGTTGTTCCATGTCCAGTTCTAACTGTTACCTCCTGACCTGCCTACAGATTTCTCAAGAGGCATGTCAGGTGGTCTGGTATTCCCATCTCTTTCAGAATTTTCCACAGTTTATTGTGATCCACACAGTCAAAGGCTTTGGCATAGTCAATAAAGCAGAAAAGGATGTTTTTCTGGAACTCTCTTGCTTTTTCCATGATCCAGCAGATGTTGGCAATTTGATCTCTGGTCTTCTGCCTTTTCTAAAATGAGCTTGAGCATCTGGAAGTTCATGATTCACGTATTGCTGAAGCCTGGCTTGGAGAATTTTAAGCATCCCTAGATCAGCTGTTTGCAATTGACTATGGGCCACAATCAGTGAAAGCTATTCATATTCCCACATTAGAAAGAACTCTATATGAATTCATGTTTGGCTCCCCTACCAAGAAATAATTATCAGTAATTGAAAAAAAAAATAATTGAAGAATAATTGCTAACAATGTTGTTTTGGCTTCTGCCATACCACAAAAATCAGCACATACATATATGGTGGTGGTTTAGTCGCTAAGTCATGTGTAACTCATTGCATCCTCATGAACTACAGCCTGCTAGGCTCCTCTATCCATGGGATTCTTCAGGCAAGAATACTGGAGTGGATTGCCATTTCTTTCTCTGGGGGTTCTTCCCAACCCAGGAATTGAACTTGGGTCTCCTGAATTACAGGCAGATTCTTTACCAACTTAGCTATGAGTGAAGCTCCTACATCAGCTTATATATAGATATCTACCTTCTTGAGCCTCCCTCCGTCCCATTTACCCCATCCTACCCCTATAGGGTATCACACAGTGCTGGGCAGGGCTCCCTGTTTTATATCCCAGCTTCCCATTAGCTATCAGTTTTATACATGTTGATTTTATGTATACATAAAAATCAACACATATATGGCATATATATATGTCAGTGTTACTCTCTCAATTCATCCTATGATTTCCTTCCTCTGCTATGTCCACAAGACCATTCTCTACATCTGCATCTCTATTTTTGCTTTGCAAATGGGTTCATCAGTACTATTTTTCTATATTCCATGTATTTACTCTGTATAACTATAGATTCATCTACCTCATTTCAACTGACTCAAATGTGTTCCTTTTTATGGCTGAGTAATATTCCATGTTATATATGTACTAAAACTCTCATCTATTCATCTGTTGATGGACATCTAGGTCAACATCCTGGAAATTGTAAATAGTGCTGCAATCAACACTGGGACGTATGTGTCTTTTGAATTTTGGTTTTCTCAGGGAATATGCTCAGTAGTGGAACTGCTGGATCATATGGTAGTTTTATTCCTAGTTTTTTTTTAAGGAATTTGAATATTGTCTTCCATAGTCATTTTAAAGGTTGTTGCTGAATTACGATGCCGGGATTCTTGGCCCTTAGAGGAGAAGAATGCAATCCAGGGATAGAGATGATGCTTGATTGCTCAGAGCTTTTGTGTAACAAAGTTTTATTAAAGTATAAACAGATAGAGAAAGCTTCTGACATAGGCATCAGAAGAGGGCAGAAAGAGTACCCCCCTGCTAGTGTTTGGCTGGATGTTATATAGTCACCAGCAGTCTGTTATTGAAAGAAAGGAATGTCTCAAAACTTAGAATGACACCAAGCCCCTCACCCATAAGATGTATTTTGGGATAATCTTGGCTCCAAATGGTTTATCTTGGGCCATAAAATGATTAACTTGAATCTTGAAGAAGGGCAGATCACAATATAGATAGTTTCATTTACATAGATTAGAGGAACAATATCAGAGTATAACATATTTGTTTATCAAATAGGTTCTGGACCCAAAAGGCGGAACCGACTTGAAGACAGAGTTTGGGGTAAATGCACAGTACATTAGCATAGCTTAAGATAAACATTTCCATAAGGAAAAGGCATTGGTTAACTTCAGGTGAAACCAAGTATCATTATGACAACACAGAATTTTAAGAGAAACTTCCTTTTAAATTTGTATAGAGAAGGAAAAAAATATCACTAGTTTGTTTCCTCCTGCCACTTAAGAGAGATAAAATATCTGACACTTGCCGGCTATTTCCTCCATTTGGAGACCCCTGACCTTCCTGCCTGTTACCCTCTCACACTGTTATCAATTTACATTCCCACCAACAGGGCAAAATGGTACCCTTTTGTTCACATCCTCTCTGGCATTTATAGTTTGTAGATTTTTTTGATAATGGCCATTCTGACTTGTGGGAGGGGATATCTCACTGCATTTTTGATTTGCATTTCTCTAATAATTGCTCATTAGCAATGCTGAGAATCTTATTTTTTTTCCTTTGACTGTGCAGTATTTCTGTTGTTTTTGTGCAGGCCATCTCAAGTTGTGGCAAGAGGGAGCTTGTTGTGGTGCATGTATTTCTTATTGAAGTGGCTTCTCATATTGCAGAGTATAAGCTCTAGATATGTGGGTTTCAGCAGTTGTGCCTCATGGACCCTAGAGCACGTGAGCTTCTGTAGTTGTGGCACATAAGTTCTAGAGCACTGGCTCGGTAGTTGTGGAGAATGGGCTTAGTTGCTCACAGCAGGTGGAATCATCCTGGATCAGGGATCAAACCTATGTCCCCAGCATTGGAAAGCAGATATTCATCTGCTGCACTGCCAGGGAAATCCAGTGTTGAACATCTTTTCATGTATTTGTTGGCTGTCTATATTCATCTGTACCTCTCTTTTTAATAATATACATTAACATTTTTTTCTTATAAAAACAATGTCTTTTTCTTATAAAACATGTAACAATGCGATAAATTGGAAAAATGGCCAAAATTTTTATAGCCCACTTTTGCAATGTCACTTTGCAACGTCTTACATAAACTGGTGGAGTCTACTCTTCTATCACTTGAATCTAGGTTAGACCATGTGATTTGCTTTAGTCAATGGGTGATTAAACTTTTTTAGTCAACAAGAAAATATGATGGGTGAATTGATGTTGTCCTATCACAAAATTATGTATGACTCTTTGCAACCCTGTGAAGTGCAGCACACCAGGCTTTCCTGGCTCACCATCTCCTGGAGCTTGCTCAAATGCATGTCCACTGAGTCAGTAATGCCATCCAACCATTTCATCTTCTGTCATCCCCTTTTCCTCTTGCTCATAATCATTCCTGATATCAGGATCTTTTCCAAAGAGTCAGCTCTTCTTATCAGGTGGCCAAAGTATTGGAACTTCAGCTTCAGCACCAGTCTTTCTAATAAGTATTCCGGGTTGATTTCCTTTAGGATTGACCGACTTCATCTCTTTGCAGTCCAAGGAACACTTGAACATCTTCTCCAGCACTACAATTCAAAAGTGTCAGTTCTTTAGCACTCATCTTTCTTTATGTTCCAATTCTCACATCCATGTATAACTGCTGGAAAAATCATAGCTATGACTAGATGGCCTTTGGTAGTAAAGTATTATAACTACAAAAATTTTCTAAGATGCATAGAAACATAATAAGATTGGGAAATCAAAAGCTAAGAACTATAAAAAGAAAAAAAATTAAAAGTGCTCAGTTGAACCTCTATTTAATGTGTCTGCCTTTTTTCCTTACTTAATTTCACTTAAAATAGAGGATAAATAAATGTATAAACTTAATGACAAAAACCCAGAACATCTAGAAGGTTTTCAACTTACAGACAGAATATGGAGAAGTTAGAAAATCTAAAAGAAGTAAACACTAAGTACCTACAGAGCAGGGGAAGCAATTAGAAGTGTGCCATTCCATGTCACAGAATCAAGGCCAAGAGTAGATATGGTCCATTCCCTAAAACAAAAGCCAC
Source organism: Litocranius walleri (assembly GCA_006410535.1). Classification (NCBI taxonomy): domain Eukaryota; kingdom Metazoa; phylum Chordata; class Mammalia; order Artiodactyla; family Bovidae; genus Litocranius; species Litocranius walleri. The sequence continues at coordinate 506,376 of SJYG01000111.1, forward strand.
AGAAAAAGACAGGGAAAAGCGTGCCTCCTAAAACATGTGAGGAATTAATAAAAAGTACTCCTAATAAAATGTTCAGATGCTTAGGTTCTCAAAAGGAGAAGAACCCAAATTTGTCAGTGAATTGTTACAAGTATTTCATAGGAACCTGGAATGTCAGGTCCATGAATCAAGGCAAATTGGAAATGGTCAAATAAGAGATGGCAAGAGTGAACATCAACATTCTAGGAATCAGTGAACTAAAATGAACAGCAATGGGTAAATTTAACTCAGATGACCATTATATCTACTACTGCAGACAGGAATCCCTCAGAAGAAATGGAGTAGCCATCATGGTCAATAAAAGAGTCCGAAATGCAGTACTTGGATGCAACCTCAAAAATGACAGAATGATCTCTATTAGTCTAAAAGGCAAACCATTCAATATCACAGTTATCCAAGTCTATGCCCCAACTAGTAATGCTGAAGAAGCTGAAGTTGAAAGGTTTTATGAACACCTACAAAACCTTTTAGAACTAACACCCAAAAAAAGATGTTCTTTTCATTATACGGGACTGGAATGCTAAAATAGGAAGTCAAGAAACACCTGGATAACAGGTAAATTTGGTCTTGGAATGCAGAATGAGCAGGCAAAGACTAATAGAGTTTTGCCAAGAAAATGCACTGGTCAGAGCAAACACCCTCTTCCAACAACACAAGATAAGACTCTACACATGGACGTCAAAAGATGTTCAACAGCAAAATCAGATTGATTATATTCTTTGCAGCCAAAGATGGAGAAGCTCTATACAGTCAACAAAAAAACAAGATCAGGAGCTGACTGTGGCTCAGATCATGAACTCCTTACCAAATTCAGACTCAAATTGAAGAAAGTAGGGAAAACCTCTAGACCATTCAGGTATGACCTAAATCAAATCCCTTATGATTATACAGTGGAAGTGAGAAATAGATTTAAGGGACTAGATCTGATAGATAGAGTGCCTGATGAGCTATGGAATGATGTTCGTGACACTGTACAGGAGACAGGAATCAAGAACATCCCCATGGAAAAGAAATGCAAAAAAAGCAAAATGGCTCTCTGGGGAGGCCTTACAAATAGCTGTGAAAAGAAGAGAGGTGAAAAGCAAAGGAGAAAAGGAAAGATATAAGCATCTGAATGCAGAGTTCCAAAGAATAGCAAGAAGAGATAAGAAAGCCTTCTTCAG
>SJYG01000111.1:508515-521190 GCA_006410535.1 Litocranius walleri
AGAGATCAAATTGCCAACATCTGCTGGATCATGGAAAAAGCAAGAGAGTTCGAGAAAAACATCTATTTCTGCTTTATTGACCATGCCAAAGCCTTTGACTGTGTGGATCACAATAAACTGTGGAAAATTCTGAAAGAGATATGAGTACCAGACCACCTGACCTGCCTCTTGAGAAATCTGTATGCAGGTCAGGAAGCAACAGTTAGAACTGGACATGGAACAACAGACTGGTTCCAAATAGGAAAAGGAGTAAGTCAAGGCTGTATATTGTCACCGTGCTCATTTATCTTCTATGCAGAGTACATCATGAGAAACGCTGAGCTGGAAGAAACATAAGCTGGAATCAAGGTTGCTGGGAGAAATATTAATAACCTCAGATATGCAGATGACACCACCCTTAGGGCAGAAAGTGAAGAGGAACTAAAAAGCCTCTTGATGAAAGTGAAAGAGGAAAGTGAAAAAGTTGACTTAGAGCTCAACATTCAGAAAACGAAGATCATGGCATCTGGTCCCATCATTTCATGGGAAATAAATGGGGAAACAGTAGAAACAGTGTCAGACTTTACTTTTGGGGACTCCAAAATCACTGCAGATGGTGATTGCAGCCATGAAATTAAAAGACACTTATTCCTTGGAAGGAAAGTTATGACCAACTAAGATAATATATTGAAAGGCAGAAACATTACTTTGCCGACTAAGGTTTGTCTAGTCAAGGCTATGGTTTTTCCAGTAGTCATGTATGGATTTGAGAGTTGGACTGTGAAAAAGGCTGAATGCTGAAGAATTAATGCTTTTGAACTGTGATGTTGGAGAAGACTCTTGAGAGTCCCTTGGACTGCAAGGAGATCCAACCAGTCCATTCTGAAGGAGATCAGCCCTGGGATTTCTATGGAGGGAAGGATGCTGAAGCTGAAACTCCAGTATTTTGGCCACCTCATGAAAAGTGTTGATTCATTGGAAAAGACTGATGCTGGGAGAGTTTGGGGGCAGGAAGAGAAGGGGACAACAGAGGATGAGATGGCTGGATGGCATCATGGACTCGATGCACGTGAGTCTGAGTGAACTCTGGGAGTTGGTGATGGACAGGGAGGCCTGGCATGATGCAATTCATGGGGTCGCAAAGAGTCAGACATGACTGAGTGACTGAACTGAACTGAACTGAACTGATCTTGAGCATTCCTTGGCATTATCTTACTTTGGCACTGGAATGAAAACTGACCTTTTCCAGTCCTGTGGCCACTGCTGAGTTTTTCAAATTTGCTGGCATATTGAGTGCAGAAATTTCACAGCATCATCTTTCAGGATTTGAAATAGCTCAACTGGAATGCCATCACATCCAATAGCTTTGTTCGTAGTGATGCCTCCTCAGGCCCACTTGACCACATTTTGGGATGTCTGGCTCTAGGTGAGTGATCACACCGTCATGATTATCTGGGTCATTAAGATATTTTTTGTACAGTTCTTCTATATATTCTTACCACAACTTCTTAATATTTTCTGCTTCTGTTAGGTCCATACCATTTCTGTCCTTTATTGAACACATCTTTGCATGAAATATTCCCTTGATATCTCTAATTTTCTTGAAGAGATCTCTAGTCTTTCTGTTGTTTTCCTTTATTTCTTTGCATTGATACCTGAGGAAAGCTTTCTTATCTCTCTTTGCTATTCTCTTGAAGTTTGCATTCAAATGGGAATATCTTTCCTTTTCTCTTTTGATTTTCATATCTCTTCTTTTTGCAACTATTTTTAAGGCCTTCTCAGACAGCCATTTTGCTTTTTTAGATTTATTTTCCATGGGGATGCTTTTGATCCCTATCTCCTGTACAATTCATGAATCTTTGTCCATAATTCATCAGACCCTTTATCTATCACATCTAGTCCCTTAAATCTATTTCTCACTTTCACTATATAATCATAAGGGATTAGATTTAGGTCATACCTGAAAGGTCTAGTGGTTTTCCCTACTGTTTTCAATTTAAGTCTGAATTTGGCAATAAGGAGGTCATGAACTGAGCCACAGTCAGCTCCCAGTCTTGGTTTTGCTGACTGTATAGAGCTTCTCCATCTTTGGCTGCAAAGAATATAAATAGTCTGATTTTGGTGTTGACTGTCTGGTGATGCACATGTGTAGAGTCTTCTCTTGTATTATTGAAAGAGGGTATTTGCTATGACTAGTGTGTTCTCTTGGCAAACTCTGTTAGCCTTTGCACTGCTTGATTCTATATTCCAAGGTCAAATTTGCCTGTTACTCGAAGTGTTTCTTGACTTCCTACTTTTGTATTCCAGTCTCCTATAATTAAAAGGACATCTTTTCTGGTGTTAGTTTTACAAGGTCTTGTAGTTCTTCATAGAACCGTTCAACTTCAGCTTCTTCCACATTACTGGTTGTGGAATAGGCTAGGATCACCATGAAATGGAATGGTTTCCCTTGGAAATGAAAAGAGATCATCCTGTAATTTTTGAGAGTGCTTCCAAGTACTGCATTTCAGACTCTTTTGTTGACCATGATGGCTACTCCATTTCTTCTAAGGTACCCCTGCCCACAGCAGTAGATATAATGATCATCTGAGGGAATTTCACCCATTCCAGTCCATTTTAGTTCGCTGATTCCTGGAATTTTGACATTCACTCTTCCCATCTCCTGTTTGATCACTTCCAATTTGCCTTGATTCATGAACCTAACATTCCAAGTTCCTATGCAATATTGCTATTCACATTATCAGACCTTGCTTCTATCACCAGTCACATCCACAGCTGGGTTTTGATTTTGCTTTGGTTCTTCCTTTCATTCCTTCTGGAGTTATTTCTCCACTGATCTCCAGTAGTATATTGGGTACCTACTGACCTGGGGAGTTCCTCTTTCAGCATCCTATCACTTTGCCTTTTCATACTGTTCAGGGGGTTCTCAAGGCAAGAATACTGAAGTGGTTTGCCATTCCCTTCTCCAGTAGACCACATAATATCAGACCTCTCCACCATGACCTGTCCGTTCTGCATGGCCCCACATGGCATGACTTAGTTTCTTAGAATTAGACAAGGCTGTGGTCCATGTGATCAGAATGACTACTTTTCTATGATGATAGTTTCAGAGTGTCTGCACTCTGATGCCCTCTCACAATACCTACTGTCTTACTTGGGTTTCTCTTACCTTGGATGTGGGGTATCTCTTCACAGCTGCTCCAGCAAAGTGCAGGTTCTGCTCGTTACCTAGGATGAATTCGGCCCTCCTGACTTTGAACATGGAGTAGCTCGTCTAGTCCCTCCTGCATCCATGCAGCCACTGCTCCTTGGATGTGGTGTTGCTCCTCTTGGCTGAGACCCCTAACAGACTGCACAGATTGCACAGAGCTACCAGGATTAAGGTAGTGGCATGTAAACTAGACTTGAAGGTTAAATATAGAGGGTAGAAAGAAATAATTAACACATGGAAATGGAAATAAATTTAGAGAAGTGGTTGAAACCAAGATGACTTGGAGGAGTAGTGGCATTGAGGATATGATTAACAAATAACATGTTTTCCCCTCAATCAAAGGCTAAAACAATTGAGAAATGAAACAAAGAAGATGGCAAATAGGAGATAACCTATCTCCTTTAACACAAATCAAGTAAAATCCGTGTTAAAGTGTTTTTTGGCTATTAAGTTCACTTTTATATATTCCATTTTTAGAACATACTGGCACATTGTACATGCTTGAATACTTACTGAATGGATGAAAAACTATATTATTATAATAGTAATGAATTGAAGTATGAAAAGGAGCTAAGTTTTAAACTCTAGCCTCAAGATCCCAATACTAAAGTTCAGGATTATATAGACTTACCTATCAAACTGGAGGTCACAATGAACTGATTTCATAGTGTGTAGGATCAAAAAGAATGATTTTATATATGTAGGCTTGTTCCCAAAGAAGAAAGGAGCTGTTGGACTATATAAAATGAGTTTCTCCTATCAAATATGTCAACAGATAATCCATTACTTCGCATCTGGGGAACATGAGTAAAGGAGAAGAGAGAATGGCCAGGAGATAAATTGTTCAGTGTCTTTCTACATGGTACCACCACAAGCGCCTACCTCTACTGTTAAAAAAATCTACTGTGGTTTAACATGTGGTTTCCTGTGTGGTGGATGAATCAGTTCTCAGAGGGCATTAAATCTCATGCCAGAAGTTTATGGTTTGTTTAGGTAGGAGATGGAATAAGTCTCAAAAGTTTCTGAAAAATTCAGAGTAATCATTTTTTATGACATCACATCTATTGGCATTAACCATTCAATTTCCAAATCTAAAGGCCTCCTGTAAGTCACTGTTTATATTTCTTCTAAAACAATGAAAGGTAATGACTTTTGTTGCTGTTGTTGTTGTTGTTGTTGTTTTCTCATTCCTTCACCATATCAATATTTGGAAACCCTGTTCTATTGTTTCTGCATATGAAATATATTCCCATTTTGTTATTGTCTTTCCACACTGAAGACTGCAACCTCTATTCAGCCCATCATGCTTTCTTATACAAATATCTATTAATTTATCTCCACCTTTATAGACTCTCCTTATGAATTGTATGTTGTTTTCAGAATTATAATTTTGAAAACTCAATTCTAATAATGTCACTTTTCTGACTTAAAAATTTTAAATATTTCCCAGTGACAGCTGAAACATATTCTAAATTATTAGTACTTAATTATATGAATCATTGTAAAGTTGCATTTTTAGACTCATCTTCTAGTACTATTCCCTCTATATCCTGAATACATTTATGCTATAACTGACAAATTGTATCCATTTTGTACTCTCTTATTTCTGGTGAAAAAATACTGCTTAATTAAATACATCTATATTTTTCTAGACTAAGATACATTAGAAAAAAAAACACATTGGAGGTTTTAGTAATAGAGCAGAATGAAAGTGGTTATTTATTTTGACACTGGAAAATCTTTTTTGACACATGTTTAAATATTTTATGTGTTACGAAGTTGAGAAACCATTCTGTGACTGAGAAATTATGCCATTTCATTTTATCATTTAGATCAGAGATTTATCATTTAGATCCTTAACTGGTCTGAGTCAAAATTATTTTTTAACCATATATTTTTAAATGATCTTTGTGAAAAATAACTATTTCCCTTTTTTTTCCCACTCAGATTTGTAATACTTCAGTAGGGATTCTTTCTCACTTTTTATTAGAAACAGTTACCCTGCTTAGGATACTGTTTTCAAAAAACAATCATTAAACAAAGCATTCAGTGGTACTAGTTAGTGTAGAAAAATTGGATGAACAGATAATTAAAGTAAAAGAATGATGCATAGAGGACTAGATAAAAATGAGGTTATCTTATAAAAAAGCATTTCAGATAAAAGATCAACCAAGAATCATGTTGGAGGCGATTCTGAAACAGTTTAGCCAGGCCCTAAAATTTATCTGTGTAAGGAAATACTGAGAAGACATAAAAACATACTTAATAATTGCAGTCTTTATCTTTAATAAATCCTTAGAGGTACTTGAAAAGCCATATAAAGGCCTGCAAAGAAATTTCCAATGAAAATCCCAAAAGTTTGAAACATGACATTTTTTGTTCAAAAGTTTAGCATACATGGAAGATATCATAAACTATACAGTTTTTACAAAATATGACTCATATTAACTTACATTAATAATTTAGCATAGAAAATATAAATAATATTGTAAAGTAATTAACCTCCAATTAAAATAAATAAATTTATATTTAAAGATATATATAAATAACTTTGAAATTAGATAATGGGGGTGGGGGGGGACCTGAAAAGAATATTTTAGTGCTTAATTAATACTTAAGGCTTTCCTGATAGCTCAGCTGGTAAAGAATCTCCCTGCAATGTGGGAGACCCCAGTCCAATTCCTGGGTTGGGAAGATCTACTGGAGAAGGGGTAGGCTACCCACTCCACTATTCTTGGGCTTCCCTTGCGGCTCAGCTGGTAAAGAATCTGCCTGCAAAGTGGGAAACCTGGATTAGATCCCTGGGTTGAGAAGATCCTCTGGGGAAGGAAAAGGCTACCCACTCCAGTATACTGGACTATAGAATTCCATGGACTGTATAGTCTGTGAGGTCACGAAGAGTCGGACATGTATGATTTTCACTTTCTTTCACAATGGATAGTGCTTAGTTTCCTAGATCTTCTACTAATTAATTATCTATTCTTATTCCTGGATATGAAAAGTTTCTCTGCAACATAAAACTCATTTGTTATTGTTTAATCACTAAATGGTATCTGATTCTTTGCAACTCCATGGACTATAGCCCACCAGGCTCCTTTCTATGGAATTTTCTAGGCAAGAATACAGAAATGGGTAGCCATTTCCTTCTTCAGAGGATCTTCCTGACCCAGAGATCAAATCTGTGTTTCCTGCATTGGCAGGGAGATTATTTACTACTAAGCCATCAAGAAAACTCATAAGAACATTGAGTTTAGCTCAGAAATTATTGATTTTGATATATTCTGACCAAGATATCTTCAGGTCTTTAAAATAGATAATCTTCAAGTAATTTTCAAGGTGATGAAAGTGAAAGTCAATTAGTTGAAATAATTATTAAGCTTTTTATAGATTTGTATTAGTTATTCTGTATATCTAAGTGGTAAATTATGATTTTTACCTGAGCCATTACCAGTACTTAAAATTAGGCTTCATTTAAGGCCACAAAATAAAAGATTGGGAAAAAAAATGCAAAGGAGAAAAAAAAAACCTCTTTAGCCCCAAAGTAAATGTCATGGCTGACCTAGTAGTATTTAACAGTCCTGAGAAGTGAAAACTGATTTTCTTGTCAACAGTTTGAGTAAGCATCAGGTTGTAAGTTTAATACAATAGGGCTTAACAGATCATCTGTGTCCTGACTCCTACCTCCCTTTTGGGCGAAACTCTGGGGGGTAGACACCTGGAATCTGTTTTATACACCATCCAGGTAATCGTTATATATACTAACATGTAAGATAGCTCTGGCAAAGTTTTCTAACTTATCTACTAACCTGTTACAAGTTAATTGAAAACCCATTGCTTTCAAAAAATTTCTCATGAAGTTTATATTAGCCTGAATCCTTTAAATTTTAGAATAGTTACAATAAATAAATATAATAATTGATATTTTGTAACCCATTATGTAGCAAGCATACAGGAACATAGCCATTGAGATTCATTTTTAATATACACAACTAGAAATAAAATTTTGACTCTTTTCCCTAAAACTTAATCTTGGAGAAATCAGTTTGGGTAAGAATAACTATTCATACAAACAAATCCTGACTGTAAAATAGTTTATAGTTCAAAAGTGAGAAATACTGGCTAATGAAATTATGGAGGGAGGACATCCAAAAGCTGCCATCAAGACAGAGTTTCAAAAAAGAGCTTATAATTGAATTTCAGTGTTAAAGGCTGTCTACGGGCAGAATTCCTTCTTGCTCAGACATTAGTTTTTGTTTTTTTTTTAATTTATTCAGGTCTTAAAGTTATTGGATGAGGCCCATATCATGGAAAGCAATCTGCTTTTTTCAAAGCCATTTGTTTATACCTTAATCTGATGAAAAAACAATGCTCACAGAAATATCTAGAATACTGTTTGAGCAAATATTTGAGCAGCCAGGTTGACATAAAATTAACTATCAGACACACTATACAATTTTTACAAATCAGGTAAATGTATTATTAAAATTTAATTCAACCATCTCCTTGTACAAATATTAATGTACCAGAAAATTAAAAATTACATATTTGGCAGGAGGCTTTACATTTCTATTGGACAATACTACTACAGAATATGGATATGAACTATTCATAGGGAAATATAAGAAATTATACAAGAAATTAACAAAATTATTTATTGGGGTGATTATGGACAACTTTTAAAATTTTTATTCCATATAATCTTCCACTTATTAAATACTCTATAATTAACAGATATTTTGCTAAAATGGAAAAATGCATTATCTTTTATGAGTATACAGTGAAAGTGAGAAATAGATTTAAGGAACTAGATCTTATAGACAGAGTGCCTGATGAACTTTGGACAGAAGATCGTGACATTATACAGGGGAAAGGGATTAAGAACATCCCCATGGAAAGATATGAAACAAAGCAAAATGGTTGTCTGAGGAGGCCTTACAAATAGCTTTGAAAAGAAGAGAAATGAAAAGCAAAGGAGAAAAGTAAAGATATGAGCATCTGAATGCAGAGTTCCAAAGAATAGCAAGAAGAGATAAGAAAGCCTTCCTCAGCAATAAATGCAAAGAAATAGAAGAAAACAGAATGGGAAAGACTAGAGATCATTTCAAGAATATTAGAGATACCAAGGGAATATTTCATACAAAGATGGGCACAATAAAAGACAGAAATGGTATGGACCTAACACAAGCAGAAGATATTAAGAAGAGATGGCAAAAATACACAAAAGAACTGTACAAAAAAGTTCTTCATGACACAGATAAGCACGATGGTGTGATCACTCCCCTAGGGGCAGACATCCTGAAATGTGAAGTCAAGTGGGCCTTAGAAAGCATCACTATGAACAAAGCTAGTGAAGGTGATGGAATTCCAGTTGAGCTGTTTCAAATCCTGAAAGATGATGCTGTGAAAGTGCTGCACTCAGTATGCCAGTAAATTTGGAAAACTCAGCCGTGGCCGCAGGACTGGAAAAGGTCGTTTTCATGCCAATGCCAAAGAAAGGCAATGCCAAGGAATGCTCAAACTACTGCACAGTTTCACTCATCTCACACGCTAGTAAAGTCATGCTCAAAATTCTGCAAGCCAGGCACAGCAATATGTGAACCATGAACTTCCAGATATTCAAGTTGGTTTTAGAAAAGGCAGAGGAACCAGAGATCAAATTGCCAACATCTGCTAGATCATCGAAAAAAACAAGGGAGCTTCAGAACAGCATCTATTTTTGCTTTATTAACTAGGCCAAAGCCTTTGACTGTGTGGGTCACAATAAACTGTGGAAAATTCTGAAAGTGATGGGAATACCAGACCACCTGACCTGCCTCTTGAGAAACAAATATGCAGATCAGGAATCAACAGTTAGAACTGGACATGAAACAACAGACTGGTTCCAAATGGAAAAAGGAGTACATCAAGGCTGTATATTGTCACCCTGTTCATTTAACTTATATGCAGAGTACATCATGAGAAACACTGGGCTGGAAGGAGCACAAGCTGGAATCAAGATTGCCGGGAGAAATATCAATAACCTCAGATATGCAGATGACACCACCCTTATGGCAGAAAGGGAAGAGGAACAAAAAAGCCTCTTGATGAAAGTGAAAGAGGAGCGTGAAAAAGCTGGCTTAAAGCTAAACATTCAGAAAACTAAGATCATGGCATCCGGTCCAATCGCTTCATGGGAAATAGATGGGGTAACAGTGGAAACAGTATCAGACTTTATTTTGGTTCCAAAATCACTGCAGATGGTGACTGCAGCAATGAAATTAAAAGATTTACTTCTTGGAAGAAAAGTTATGACCAACCTAGATAGCATATTGAAAAGCAGAGACATTACTTTGCTGACTAAGATCCGTCTAGTCAAGGCTATGGTTTTTCCTGTGGTCATGTATGGATGTGAGAGTTGGACTGTGAAGAAGGCTGAGTGCTGAAGAATGGATGCTTTTGAATTGTGGTGTTGGAAAAGACTCTTGAGAGTCCCTTGGAATGCAAGGAGATCCACCAGGCCATCCTAAAACAGATCAGCCCTGAGTTTTCATTGGAAGGACTGATGCTAAAGCAGAAACTCCAATACTTCAGCCATCTCATTGAAAGTGTTGACTCATTGTAAAAGGAGATCTGGTTCTGGGAGGGATTAGGGTAGGATGAGAAGGGGACAATAGAGGATGAGATGGCTGGATGGAATCACCAACTGGATGGACGTGAGTTTAAGTGAACTCCGGGAGTTGGTGATGAACAGGGAGGCCAAGCGTGCTGCAATTCAGGGGGTCCCAAAGAGTCTGACATGACTTAGCAACTGAACTGAACTGAGCTGATTCTAATTTAAATAATTACATTTTATAGTAAGTTTTGCAAATTGATAGGAAAATAATCCCTAGAATTATATTCTTTGTTCAAAGTTTAGGAAAGATTCAGTTGAGCAAATAAATTTTATTAAGAAACTTAGAAAATTTTCCCAGCTTTGTGCACTAAATAATAATTATCTAAGTCTTCATACTATCCGGGCCAGCGCACTAAGCACGGCCAAGAGGAGCTACCTCACGTCCGAGGTCAGGGGCAGCAGCCTAGAGTACCAGGCTGCAATGGTGCAGGAACAGCTGAGAGGAGCTACCCAGTGTTGGAGGTCAGTGGCAACAGGGAGGAGGCACCCCACATCCAAGGTCAGGGCGGCAGCTGGGTGGAGCTACCCCTGCATCCAAGGCCAGGGGCAGCCAGGGGAGACACCCTGCGTCCCAGGTAGGGGTGGCCGGAAGAAGCCACCTCGCGCTCGAGGCCAGGGGCGGTGACACGGAGGAGACACCATGAGCCTGAGGCCAGGGGCGGCAGCTGGAAGGAGCCACCTCGTGCCTGAGGCCAGAGGTGGTAACCCTGGGAACCACCCCGAGCTTGAACCTGAGGCCAGGGGCGGCCGCTGAAAGCAGCCACCCATGCCCTAGGCTAGGGCTGGCAACTGGGGAGGATCAACCCGAGGAGCAGTGGCTGCGCAGGAGCAGGAGGGCCTAGAGGAGCTATCCCACACTGAAGGTCAGGAAGTCGGCGATAAGGAGATACCCCTCGTTCAAGGTAAGAAACAGCAGCTGTTCTTTGCTGGAGCAGCTGTGAAAATATACCCCATACTCAAGGTAAGAGAAACCCAAGTAAGACGATAGGTGTTGGAAGAGGGAATCAGAGGGCAGACACACTGAAAGCATACTCACAGAAAACTAGTCAATCTAATCACACTAGGACCACAGCCTTGTCTAACTCAATGAAACCAAGCCATGCCTGCTGGGGAACCCAAGACGGGTGGGTCATGGTGAAGAGGTCTGACAGAACGTGGTCTACTGGAGAAGGAAATGACAAGACATCTCAGTATTCTTGCCTTGAGAACCCCATGAACAGCATGAAAAGGCAAAATGATAGGATACTGAAAGAAGAACTCCCCAGGTCAGTAGGTGCCATTTATGCTACTGGAAATCAATGGAGAAATAACTCCAGAAAGAATGAAGGGATGGAGCCAAAGCAAAAGCAATTCCCAGTTGTGCATGTGACTGGTGACAGAAGCAAGATCTGATGCTGTAAAGAGCAATACTGCATAGGAACCTGGAAGGTCAGTCTGTTAATCAAGGCAAATTGGAAGTGGGCAAACGAGATGGCAAGGGTGAACGTCGACATTCTAGGAATCAGTGAACTAAAATGGACTGGAATGGGTGAATTTAATTCAGATGAGCATTATATCTACTACTACGGGCAGGAATCCCTCAGAAGAAATGCAGTAGCCATCATGATCAACAAAAGAGTCCAAAATGCAGTACTTGGATGCAATCTCAAAAACGACAGAATGCTTTCTGTTCATTTCCAATGCAAACCATTCAGTATCATAGTTATCCAAGTCTATGCCCCAACCAGTAATGCTGAAGAAGCTGAAGTTGAAAGGTTTTATGAAGACCTACAAGACTTTTTAGAACTAACACTCAAAAAAGATGTCCTTTTATGATCGGGGACTGGAATGCTAAAATAGGAAGTCAAGAAACACCTGGAGTAACAGGCAAATTTGGCCTTGGAATGCGGAAGGAAGCAGGGCAAAGACTAATAGAATTTTGACAAGAAAATGCACTGGTCATAGCAAACACCCTCTTCCAACAACACAAGAGAAGACTCTACACATGGACATAAAAAGATCGTCAACACTGAAATTGGATTGATTATATTCTATGCAGCCAAAGATGGAGAAGCTCTATACAGTCAACAAAAACAAGACCAGTAGCTGACTGTGGTTCAGATCATGAACTCCTTATTGCCAAATTCAGACTGAAATTGAAGAAAGTAGGGAAAACTGCTAAACCATTCACATATAAACTAAATCAAATCCCTTATGATTATACAGTGAAAGTGTGAAATAGATTTAAGGGCCTAGATCTGATAGATAGAGTGCCTGAAGAACTATGGAATGAAGTTCGTGACATTGTACCAGAGACAGGAATCAAGACCATCCCCATGGAAAAGAAATGCAAAAAAGCAAAATGGCTGTCTGGGGAGGCCTTACAAATACCTGTGAAAAGAAGAGACGTGAAAAGCAAAGGAGAAAAGGAAAGATATAAGCATCTGAATGCAGAGTTCCAAAGAATAGCAAGAAGAGATAAAAAAGCCTTCTTCAGCGACCAATGCAAAGAAATAGAAGAAAACAACAGAATGGGAAAGACTAGAGATCTCTTCAAGAAAATTAGAGATATCAAGGAAACATTTCATGCAAAGATGGGCTCGCTAAAGGACAGAAATGGTCTGGACCTAACAGAAGCAGAAGATATTAAGAAGAGATGGCAAGAATACACAAAAGAACTGTACAAAAAAGATCTTCATGACCCAGATAATCATGATGATATGACCACTCATCTAGAACCAGACATCTTGAAATGTGAAGTCAAGTGGGCCTTAGAAAGCATCACCACGAACAAAGCTAGTGGAGGTGATGGAATTCCAGTGGAGCTATTTCAAATCCTGAAAGATGATGCTGT
>SJYG01000111.1:525805-575594 GCA_006410535.1 Litocranius walleri
TATCTTTGTGAAAATAGATACATTTTTGAGTATTATATATTTAAAAGTTTTATTTGCTATAATAATTTCTCTCTAAAATGCACTGAAAATTAAGTGCAAAAAACGAAAGCTACAAGAAAGAGGAGATTCATTTAAATAATTGAGTATCAATGGGCTTACTATTGTGTTTCATGCTTAAGAACATAATTAGTCTATTTTATTATAGATTCTAAGTTTCTGGAACTTGAGACATTCTTTTTAATTAATTTTAAACAATTTTGATAATATTTGTAACTGCCTGTCATTTTGTTATATATATATATGTATATACATATTAATTATACTAGTCATCATCATTTCACTTCCATCTTTCAGTCATGTTCGACTTAGACACCATTGACTGCAGCACGCCAGGCTTCCCTGTCCATAACAAACTCCTGGAGCAAACTGAACTCATGTCCATCGCATTGGTGATGCCATACAACCATCTCATCCTCTGTTGTCCACTTCTCTTCTCATCTTCAGTCTTTCCCATCATCAGGATTTTTTCCAATGAGTCAGTTCTTTGGGTAAAGTGGCCAAAGTATTGAAGTTTCAGCTTCAGCATCAGTTCTTCCAATGAATATTAATGACTAATTTCCTTTAGGATTGACTGGTTGGATCTCCTTGCAGTCCAAGGGACTCTCAAGAGTCTTCTCCAACACCAAGTTCAAAAGCATCAATTCTCCAGCACTCAGCTTTCTTCACAGTCCAACTCTCACATGCATACATGACTACTGGTAAAACCATAGCTTTGACAAAATGGACTTTTGTTGGTAAAGTAACTTCTCTGATTTTTAATATACTGTCTAGTTTGGTCATAGCTTTTCTTCCAAGGAGCAAACATCTTTTAATTGCATGGCTTCAGGAAGCATCTGCAGTGACTTTGGAGCCCCCCAAAATAAAGTCTCACTATTTGCACTGTTTCCCCATCTATTTGCCATGAAATGATGGGACTACAACCATGGTCTTACTTTTCTGAATGTTTGTTTGTTAGCCAACATTTTCACTCTCCTCTTTCACTTTCAAGAGGCTCTTTAGTCCTTCATCAGTTCAGTTCAGTTCAGTCACTCAGTCGTGTCTGACTCTTTGCACCCCCATGAATTACAGCACGTCAGGCCTCCCTGTCCATCACCAATTCCCAGAGTTCACTCAGATTCACGTCCATCAAGTCAGTGATGCCATCCAGCTATCTCATCCTTTGTTGTCCCCTTCTCCTCCTCCCTCCCAGCATCACAGTCTTTTCCAATGAGTCAACTCTTTGCATGAGGTGGCCAAAGTACTGGAATTTCAGCTTTAGCATCATTGTTTCCAAAGAAATCTCAGGGCTGATCTCCTTCAAAATGAAGTGGTTGGATCTCCTTGCAGTCCAAGGGGCTCTCAAGAGTCTTCTCCAACACCACAGCTCAAAAGCATCAATTCTTTGGCGCTCAGCCTTCTTCACAGTCCAACTTTCACATCCATACATGACCACAGGAAAAATCATATTCTTGATTAGACAGATATTAGTCGGCAAAGTAATGTCTCTATTTTGAACATGATATATAGGTTGGTCATAACTTTTCTTCCAAGGAGTAAGGGTCTAGTTCATGGGGTCGCTAAGAGTCGGACACGACTGAGCGACTTCACTTTCACTTTTTACTTTCATGCATTGGAGAAGGAAATGGAAACCCACACTAGTGTTCTTGTCTGGAGAATCCAAGGGACGTGGGAGCCTTGTAGGCTGCTGTCTATGGGGTCGCACAGAGTCGGACATGACTGAAGTGATTTAGCAGCAGTAGCAGCAACTGTTATCGATCATAGCTTTATCAAAAGAAAAAAAATAATAAATAGTATACATTAACTTTAAATACAAGTTGTCAAAGTTATGTATCTGCTTTTCAATATGCTGTCTAGGTTGGTCATAACTTTCCTTCCAAGCAGTAAGCATCTTTTAATTTCATGGCTGCAATCACCATCTGCAGTGATTTTGGGGCCCAAGGAAATAAAGTTTTCACTGTTTCCCCATCTATTTGCCATGAAGTGATGAGACCAGATGCCATGATCTTAGTTTTCTGAATGTTTAGCTTTAAGCCAGCTTTTTCACTCTCCTCTTTCACTTTCATCAAGAAGCTTTTTGGTTCCTCTTCACAGTCTGCCATAAGGGTGTTGTCATCTGCATATCTGAGGTTATTGATATTTCTCCCGGCAATCTTGATTCCGGCTTGTGCTCCTTCCAGACCAGCATTTCTCATGATGTACTCTGCATAGAAGTTAAATAAGCAGGGTGACAACATACAGCCTTGACGTATTCCTTTTCCTATTTGGAACCAGTCTGTTGCTCCATGCCCAGTTTTAACTGTTGCTTCCTAACCTGCATATAGGTTTCTCAAGAGACAGGTGAGGTGGTCTGGTATTCCCATCTGTTTCAGAATTTTCCCCAGTTTATTGTGATTCACACAATCAAAGGGTTTGGCATAGTCAATAAAGCAAAAATAGATTCTTTTTATTCTTTTCTATTTTCTATTCTATTCTAGAAACATTTTTTTTCTGGAACTCTCTTGCTTTTTTGATGATCCAGCATATGTTGGCAAGTTGATCTCTGGTTCTTCTGCCTTTTCTAAAATGAGCTTGAACATCTGGAAGTTCACAGCAGTAGCTATTCTTGTCAATAAAGCATTTTTAAGAAGAAATACATTTCACAGATTTTTTTTTAATATCATATTTATAAAATTAGTAAGTCTAGTTTTGCAATGTAACAACTTGGTGTTTCTAGCTACAATGGGCAGACTTCTAGGATGACCATTCATGATCCTACCTCCTTTTGTCTATACCCTTCGCTTGAGTGTGGTATGACCTATGACTTACTCTTAACCAGTGGAATATGACAAAGATGATGGAGGTAGATATGACTTCCATAATTTTGTTATGTAAGACTCTATATGTTTATCAGACAGACTGCTAAGAGACCCTCCTCCTGTTTGGTTTTAAGTAGATTAGCAGTCAGCTTGGAAAACGCATTTGGCAAGGATTTTAAGGGTAGCCTCTGGAAGCTAAGATAGACTTCTAGCTGGCACTTAGCAAGAAGCTGGCACTTCAGTCCTACAGACATAAGGAAATAAGTTTTGCCAGCAACCTTATTGTGATTACAAGTGAGTTCTTCTCCATTTGAACCTCCAGATGAGAATACATCCAGGCTGAAACCTTGGTTATAACCTTGAGAAGTCTTCTCCAGAAGACCTCATTAAGTAAACTCCAGTTTCTGACACATAGAAACTGTGAGAAAATAAATGTGCATCCTTTAGCCATTAAGATTCTGACAATTTGTTAAGGAGGAAATAGATAATAATACAGATTTTAATACCTCAAAGTAGGGTGTCACTGTATTAAATACCTAAGAATGTGGGAGTAACTTTGGAAGTAGGCAGTGTGCAGTGGCTGGAGAAATGTTGAACAGTGTCATCTGTTCTGTGTCGCTTAGTTGTGTCTGACTCTTTGTGACCCCATAAATCGCAGTACGCCAGGCCTCCCTGTTCATCACCAACTCCCGAAGTTCAATCAGACTCACGTCCATTGAGTCAGTGATGCCATCCAGCCATTTCATCCTTGGCCGTCCCCTTCTCCTCCTGCTCCCAATCCCTCTCAGTATCAGAGTCTTTTCCAATGAGTCAACTCTTTGCATGAGGTGGCCAAAGTACTGGAATTTTCACTTTAGCATCATTCCTTCCAAAGAAATACCAGGGCTGATCTCCTTCAGAATGAATTGGTTGGGCATCCTTGCAGTCCAAGGGACTCTCAAGAGTCTTCTCAAACACCACAGTTCAAATGCATCAATTCTTAGACACTCAGCCTTCTTCACAGTCCAACTCTCACATCCATACATGACCACAGGAAAAACCATAGCCTTGACTAGACGGACCTTCATCAGCAAAGTAATGTCTCTGCTTTTGAATATGCTATCTAAGGTGGTCATAACTTTTCTTACAAGGAGTAAACATCTTTTAATTTTTGAACAGATTATTAGGGTGCTAAGAGTGAGAGCTCAAAAGCATGTGACATTATTGGAAACTAGAAAACAAAAATTATTATGTAATGAAAGAAAGTTTCACAAAATTATCTCCTGAGATACAAAAAGCAGAATTTTAAGTGATAAATTTGCATATGCAGTCAAAGGGACTTGCAAGAAAAGTACTGAATGCCTACTGGCTTCTTCTTTCTGATTATTGTAAAATGTTAGAAGATAGAGGTGAATTGAGGAAAAAACTGTTAAAGTAAAAGGAAACTGGACCTAATTATGAAAAGTCTCAACATTACCAGGTAGCAAGGATGCTAAAACTGAGAACTGGCTGTCAGACAATATTTAAAAAGTGTGATCAAGAGAAAAAGTCAAGGATTGACAATAAAATCTCTTCTTAAAATTTACAGCCAAAAGTCATAGTACTCTGTCATAAGAACTGTTCTTTAAAAAGACTCTGTGTGTGTGTTTATGCTCAGTTGTGTCCACCCTTTGAAGACCCTAAATCTTATGTCTCACATAATTTCTAAATAAACCATAGAAACTCTAGGAAGCTTAATGGGGTTGTCTCCTAGCCATCTCAGCAGGATCCCCTGGTAGTGAAAAGCTTATTTTGAAAATATATATATGTGTAGTTTGTAGAGTGAACCCTTGTGAAATCCACAAGAGCCCTACAAAGTTTTTTGAGAGATTTATTTCTTCAACAACAACTGCCAACTTGGACTAAAAGAAGCAAAAAGTTCAAAGGAAAGAAGATTGCCGAAGTCTCAAAAGTCAGCTGACAGGAAGCTGGCTGATGAAGTAAATTATACATCTCAGGAAAATAGAAGAGTGACTTGGAGAACAAGATCAAGGACCCAGAGATAGAGCTGAGAGGCATAGACAGTTCTTCCTAGGTACTGAAACCTAATCAAGGAAACAGCCAACATTTGTCCAGCTAGGTTTCAAAACTGCTACAGACCACTGACTCCTTTGTGACTACCATTAATGGATGAGAATGCTTATAGCTGTCATCTTTTACTTGTCACACCATTGTATATTGCATGTAGTAGAGACGGGGAGATAACCAGTTTCTTCAATTTTACAGATCAACATAATTTTAAAGGAACTATACCTAAGGAACCCTATCCAAATATAGACATAATTTAGATCCTGTAGGTTGAACAGACACTGTAATCAATTTATTATAAGATTTTTTTTTTGATCTGGGACATGGGATGGTGAATCTATTTTTCATTTAGGAGGAATAAGAATCACTTGGAGCTTTAGGATAGACTGTGGCAGTCTACCCCAGAGTGGCCGTCCATAACATCTGGCCGCTGGTGTTTACATACCTTTATAACAAGCTCCCTCCAAGCGGTTGGGTGTGGTTATGTCCTTTGATTTGCTTTTAATGAATAAAATATGGAAAAGTTGGAGAAATTATGTTACATTGTATAAGAACTCATCTCTATCTAAATGTCCTGGAAGAAGTAAGCAGCAATGTTGTAAAACCCACCTGGCAAACTTTCTGCCAACAACCAGCAAGAAACTGAGGCCTCAGTTCTAAAGATGCAAGGAAATGAATTCTACAAACACTTTAATTGAACCTGGACTTTTCTTAGTTTCCACAAAAGAAAAAATTCTAGCACATACCTTGATTGCAGCCATTTAAGATTCTTAGCAAAATACCTAGATAACCTTCTGACTCCTGACCCACAGAAACTGTGATATAATAAAATAAATTGGATTGTTTTAAGTCACCCAGTTTGGGCAGTTTGTCACACAACAATAGAAAATCAACAAAGGACTAAGATAGAGTTTGATGAGGAAACAAGTTTTACGATTTATTCAACTCTGACTTTTTCAGTAAATAAATTTAAGATATGAATGACATATCTCATAAGTTTTTGTTTTGAAGGACAAACCATTTTAAGTGCTTAGTATAACTTATGTAGCTTTTTAGTTTTATTTTAAAAAGTAGTCCTAAATTAATAGCAATAATATTAGAATTACTGTTAAGCATTACACATTTATAATTGCTATGTGCTAGATGGGTTCAAGATTGAGTCTTCTGATACAGGATTATTTTAATTTAAAAAATAGGCTTTCTAGTCCATTGTTATCTGAGTCATAAGTATTCTAAATGAAAACCAATCACCTAGAGCAAAATGACAGTCTCTCTACTATTTAAAAGAATGGCACATAAAATAGAATAGTGTATGCTTAATTAGCAGAAGCCAAGAGCTGAATTCTGATATAAAACCTAGAAAGCATACAGTTGGCCATACAAGATAATTGAAAAAAGTATTTGATTGCTCAGTTCCAGAATTTTTAATACTCAAAAATTCATAAGCAAGATTACAGTTTTCAGCATATTAAAGAAAATTATGAATAAATTATAGAGTGATAGAAAAAAATGTCAAGAGATTACTGAATTAGAGACAGGAATTTGTGTTTCCATTAATTTGTGTAAGATCAGTGTTGTGTGAATATTAATGATGATGGCAATGCTTGAATATTTAGATTTAAAACAAAAGGTATTGCAGACATTAGGTAAAGGCATGAAAGCTGAAGGAGGAAATTTAACAATGTCTGTGTGTAGATAACTGCAGAATGGCTCACTTTGAAGTGTCTTACTATGCATAAGAGACTGGAATGCTAAGGAATGGGCTTTCCAAATTTCCAAAAAATCTAATGTGGTCTTGGTGTCAGTACTTTTGCCATGGCTTCCTGATTACTCAGCTCTGAAATTCTGCTAATTCAACACTCTCCCTTGAAAGACTGTTTGCTTTGTTGTTCTGAGAGAAATAGAGTCTACTCACGAAGCTCTTTCAATAAATGTAAGCCTCCTAGTTCTGTAAAACCAATACAATAGTGTAAAGTAATTAATCTCCAATTAAAATAAATAAATTTATATTAAAAAAATTTCAAAAGGAAAAAAAATAATAATTTTTGCTTAAAGTGGATTTTTGTTATTAGAAATGAATAGAAAACATTCAAAAAATTTAAAATATACCTAAAGTTTTTATTTTTAATTACTACAGTCATCCTATTTATTTAACTTATATGCAGAGTACATCATGAGAAATACTGGACTAGAAGAAACACAAGCTGGAATCAAGATTGCCAGGACAAATATTAATAACCTCAGATATGCAGATGATACCACCCTTATGGCAGAAAGTGAAGAAGAACTAAAGAGCCTCTTGATGAAAGTGAAAGAGG
Source organism: Litocranius walleri (assembly GCA_006410535.1). Taxonomy (NCBI): domain Eukaryota; kingdom Metazoa; phylum Chordata; class Mammalia; order Artiodactyla; family Bovidae; genus Litocranius; species Litocranius walleri. The sequence goes on from SJYG01000111.1 coordinate 533,025, forward strand.
AAAGCGAAAAAGTTGGTTTAAAGCTCAACATTCAGAAAACAAAGATCATGGCATCCAGTCCCATCAATTCATGGGAAATAGATGGAGAAACAGTGGAAACAGTGTCAGACTTTATTTTTTGGGGCTCCAGAATCACTGCAGATGGTGACTGCAGCCATGAAATTAAAAGACACTTACTCCTTGGAAGAAAAATTATGACCAACCTAGATAATATATTCAAAAGCAGAGACATTACTTTGCTGACTAAGGTCCATCTACTCAAGGCTATGGTTTTTCCTGTGGTCATGTATAGATGTGAAAGTTGGACTGTAAAGAAGGCTGAGCACTGAAGAACTGATGCTTTTGAACTGTGGTGTTGGAGAAGACTCTTGAGAGTCCCTTGGACTGCAAGGAGATCCAACCAGTACATTCTAAAGGAGATTAGCCCTGGGATTTCTTTGAAAGGAATGATGCTAAAGCTGAAACTCCAGTACTTTGGCCACCTCATGCGAAAAGTTGATTCATTGTTAAAGACTCTGATGCTGGAAGGACTGGGGGCAGGAGGAGAAGGGTGAGATGGCTGGATGGCTTCACGGACTCGATAGACGTGAGTCTGACTGAACTTCGGGAGTTGGTGATGGACAGGGAGGCCTGGCATGCTGCAATTCATGGGGGCGCAAACAGTCGCACACGACTGAGCGACTGAACCGAACTGAACTGACAGTATTAATGTGTTAATATATGCAAGTATGTCTGAAAGCATAGCGGTCATACACTTGATTTAGTTAAGTAATATAAGCACCAAAATTATGTCACTACAATATTTATCATTTTAATAACTACCATCATACATAGAATATGCATACTTAATGATTAATGTAATTTCATCATGCATAATCATTAAGAATATGCAAACAATGATTAATGTAATTCCGTCGTTGCTGACGGAGAAGGCAATGGCATCCCACTCCAGTACTCTTGCCTGGAAAATCCCATGGATGAAGGAGCCTGGTGGGCTGCAGTCCATGCGGTCGATACGAGTTAGACATGACTGAGCGACCTCACTTTCACTTTTCACTTTCATGCATTGGAGAAAGAAATGGCATCCCACTCCAGTGTTCTTGTCTGGAGAATCCCAGAGACGAGGAAACCTGGTGGACTGCCTTTGATTGGGTGTCACAGAGTCGGACACGACTGAAGCGATTTAGCAGCATATTGCNAAAAAAATTTCAAAAGGAAAAAAAATAATAATTTTTGCTTAAAGTGGATTTTTGTTATTAGAAATGAATAGAAAACATTCAAAAAATTTAAAATATACCTAAAGTTTTTATTTTTAATTACTACAGTCATCCTATTTATTTAACTTATATGCAGAGTACATCATGAGAAATACTGGACTAGAAGAAACACAAGCTGGAATCAAGATTGCCAGGACAAATATTAATAACCTCAGATATGCAGATGATACCACCCTTATGGCAGAAAGTGAAGAAGAACTAAAGAGCCTCTTGATGAAAGTGAAAGAGGAAAGCGAAAAAGTTGGTTTAAAGCTCAACATTCAGAAAACAAAGATCATGGCATCCAGTCCCATCAATTCATGGGAAATAGATGGAGAAACAGTGGAAACAGTGTCAGACTTTATTTTTTGGGGCTCCAGAATCACTGCAGATGGTGACTGCAGCCATGAAATTAAAAGACACTTACTCCTTGGAAGAAAAATTATGACCAACCTAGATAATATATTCAAAAGCAGAGACATTACTTTGCTGACTAAGGTCCATCTACTCAAGGCTATGGTTTTTCCTGTGGTCATGTATAGATGTGAAAGTTGGACTGTAAAGAAGGCTGAGCACTGAAGAACTGATGCTTTTGAACTGTGGTGTTGGAGAAGACTCTTGAGAGTCCCTTGGACTGCAAGGAGATCCAACCAGTACATTCTAAAGGAGATTAGCCCTGGGATTTCTTTGAAAGGAATGATGCTAAAGCTGAAACTCCAGTACTTTGGCCACCTCATGCGAAAAGTTGATTCATTGTTAAAGACTCTGATGCTGGAAGGACTGGGGGCAGGAGGAGAAGGGTGAGATGGCTGGATGGCTTCACGGACTCGATAGACGTGAGTCTGACTGAACTTCGGGAGTTGGTGATGGACAGGGAGGCCTGGCATGCTGCAATTCATGGGGGCGCAAACAGTCGCACACGACTGAGCGACTGAACCGAACTGAACTGACAGTATTAATGTGTTAATATATGCAAGTATGTCTGAAAGCATAGCGGTCATACACTTGATTTAGTTAAGTAATATAAGCACCAAAATTATGTCACTACAATATTTATCATTTTAATAACTACCATCATACATAGAATATGCATACTTAATGATTAATGTAATTTCATCATGCATAATCATTAAGAATATGCAAACAATGATTAATGTAATTCCGTCGTTGCTGACGGAGAAGGCAATGGCATCCCACTCCAGTACTCTTGCCTGGAAAATCCCATGGATGAAGGAGCCTGGTGGGCTGCAGTCCATGCGGTCGATACGAGTTAGACATGACTGAGCGACCTCACTTTCACTTTTCACTTTCATGCATTGGAGAAAGAAATGGCATCCCACTCCAGTGTTCTTGTCTGGAGAATCCCAGAGACGAGGAAACCTGGTGGACTGCCTTTGATTGGGTGTCACAGAGTCGGACACGACTGAAGCGATTTAGCAGCATATTGCTGGGGATTTGATAATGGTTAGATTTTGGTGAAAAATAATCACACAAGACAACCAGACATAAATCAGGACTATAATCTTCTGATAACTAGTTAATATTTATATTAATTTTTGAATGAATATTTTGAATATTTAATGAATAATTTCATGGACATTCAAGAACTGTATATTCTTGGAGTATCTTTAATATTGTTAAAAAACATGTCTTTTATGGATGATGTAAAGCTACAGTGAAATATATTTTACTTTGTTTCAGTTAATATTCTTAAATAATTATTAAGACTGGTTTAAAAAATATAATAAATTGCCAATACTGTCACCTTCTTTGTTTTTCACATACTTAACTTCAAACAAATGCTTGTTTTGGTATTTAAACAAAAAATTTCTTCAGAGTGACAAAAATCTAATTATATTCATGCCTTAGAAAGTACCTGTGGCTAATACATGTCAATGTATGGCAAAACAAATACAGTCTTGTAATTTAAAAAATAAATAAATTAATTAAAAAATAAATAAATAAAAATTTAAAAAAAGAAAAAAAAAGAAAGTACTTATAAGAAAACTGGTAAAATTGACTACATATTTAAAAATTACATGAAAGGATGTATTCTAGGCAAACAACAAGTAAACATGCCAAGTGTTAAGGACATGTTTTGGATATGGTATGGCCCAAGGTGCTGAGCCTTGTGTTAGCAACTGCCAGTGCATTCTCTAGTCACACTGTGGTCTCAGGTTAATTTCTATAAGTAAGTTCCATTTAGCTTTCCTCACACTATGCTTAGTAACTGGAGTCAAGTCATCTTGACTTTAGATGTGACCTGTCTCTTATACACATCTAATTAAAAAATAAATAAATAAAAATTTAAAAAAAGAAAAAAAAAGAAAGTACTTATAAGAAAACTGGTAAAATTGACTACATATTTAAAAATTACATGAAAGGATGTATTCTAGGCAAACAACAAGTAAACATGCCAAGTGTTAAGGACATGTTTTGGATATGGTATGGCCCAAGGTGCTGAGCCTTGTGTTAGCAACTGCCAGTGCATTCTCTAGTCACACTGTGGTCTCAGGTTAATTTCTATAAGTAAGTTCCATTTAGCTTTCCTCACACTATGCTTAGTAACTGGAGTCAAGTCATCTTGACTTTAGATGTGATAGAGACCTGTATTTAGAATACTCAGATCTAATGAACCTCATTTGTGTGAGCAGAGTGTTGGAATTCATCTTCTGATTTTGGGTTTTTGTGTCCCGATTACCCCCTTCAAAGCAACTTTACCCAATCTTGCCTCTAAGAGATAACAGAGATTCATGTGTGAATATAAAAATTAAATCTATGGCTATCCAAATTAGACAGTTAAGGGAAAGCCCAATGTGTAGTTGTCTCCCATTTGTCTTTCTTTTTTGTTAGTAGGCATACATATTAGAATTAGAAAAATGATTTAAAGTGTCCCCTACTAATATTGGGTCAGAATTGATGTCCACAAATGTTAACCTTTTTTCTACAAAAATATGAACATTTTTCACTTAAATGAACAAATTTTATTCATTTTTTAACAAACTTTATTTAAATATACAGTATTCAATTTTACTTATAAGCACACAATTTTTAAGTAATATAATATATATCTAAAACAGTATACACTTAGACAAATTCCTTTTTTATTGGCAAAAGTAATGAATTAGTAGGAAATGGTAAACAAAGAGAGAAATAAGGTGAAATTCAAGTTAGAAAAATATAAATAGATATTAATTAAAATTATTTTAAATATTATTTTAATTCCTAAAGATTTCACTTTCATTAGATTACCATATAAAGATAAATATTGGACACCAAAAAGAAACTCTTTATAATACAAAATGTTCAAGTCCTACTTCATCAGTTTTATTCATCACTTTGTATAAGTGTCCATTAAAATCCATGACCAGGTATTTATTTTCACAATACTACTTTATGAACAAACTTTTTTCTTCATTATAAAGTCAAAGATGAAAGTTTTGACTTTAGTTAAAAAAATCAAATTGGGAGAGGAACAAAATAAGTAGGAAAAAATGAGATAATGACTGTATTATTCATAGGAATGAAATTCTGATTTATGAGAAGTCTCAATGTGTCATTTAAATCATTAGGCCACCAACTAAGCCAGTTTAATTAATGACAATGATGACTCTACTTTGAATATTAATTCCTTACCTTTTAAATAAAAGGGTAAAAGGTATTTTTTATTTGTTAATTTTTAAGTATTTTTTTCAGTTTTAAAAATAATGTTTTACACCTTTTAAATTATCTTTAAACATAAGCAATGAAAATGTGCATTTGCATTATTATAGGCTTTAACAACATTACATTAACTTTTATTTGTATGTATGTATGTGAATATGTTTCTATTTTGGATATCTAAAAAACATTTAAAGTGTATTGATTTTCCTTCTCAGATTTGAAAAAATTTTAAATCTAAAATTTATGTGAAATATGTAAATTATTATCATATTCTTTACATGTCAATCATATTTGGGGAATGTTTTTAATACTCAAAACTGAACAACAATCAAAAAAACCTATTAAATTTACTTGAATTTCACTTATAGACAAAATTTATTTTCTAATAAATTAATATCAAGTAGAATATTAGGTAACAGTCTAAGGTAAAATATGATCATTAATCATTTTTAATCATCTGACGCCAAGACTCAGTGTTCACTTTATCAAGTCTTCAAGAATTGTTTGCTATTGCATATCCTCAAAACTTAATTTAACAGAGGACATAGTGCCTTTGAACATAAATTTTTATTTATCATTTTAAATAGAAGTATATCAATTTTTATTCCCTAATGTTTTATCTTTTAATTACAAATAACTTCAGAAGGTTATAGTACATAGAACACTAAATATATTCATACAAAAGTCCAGAACTGAAAGGGAAAACACTAAACATATTTCATTGAACCACATGAAGTTGTTAACATTACCATTTACCGATAATAGGGAACACATATAGTTAAACATAATAATTATCAAAATATGAAGTAGAAATACTAAATTTTAAGTACTGGCAAAAGTTAGTATAGGAGAAAAACAGCAAAAGTTGTTCTGTCCCTTTTCTTCTGAAATGAAGGAAAGGGAAGAATGTTGAGTATCAAGAGTCTTTAATGTGTCTTACAATGCCAAAGAAACTACTGCACAATTGCACTCATCAGAGGTTAAAGCGTCTGATTCCAATGCAGAAGACCCAGGTTCGATCCCTGGGTCGGGAAGATCCCCTGGAAAAGGAAATGGTAACCCACTCCAGTATTCTTTCCTGGAGAATCCCATGGACATAGAAGCCTGGTAGGCTACATCCACGGGGTCACAAAGAGTTGGACACAACTGAGCAACTTCACTTACTTACTTAACACGCTAGTAATGTAATGCTCAAAATTCTCCAAGCCAGTCTTCAGCATTATTGAACCATGAACTACTTAGATGTTCAAGCTGGTTTATGAAAAAGAGAGGAACCAGAGATCAAATTGCCAACATCTGCTGGATCATCAAAAAAGCAAGAGAGTTCCAGAAAAACATCTATTTCTGCTTTATGGACTATGCCAAAGTCTTTGACTGTGTGGATGAAAATAAACTGTGGAAAATTCTGGAAGAGATGGGAATACCAGACCACCTAACCTGCCTCTTGAGAAACCTATATGCAAGTCAGAAAGCAACAGTTAGAACTGGACATGGAACAACAGACTGGTTCCAAATAGGAAAAGGAGTATGTCAAGGCTGTATATTGTCACTCTGCTTAGTTAACTTCTATGCAGAGTACATCATGAAAAATGCTGGGCTGGAGGAATCACAAGCTGGAATCAAGATTGCCGGGAGAAATATCAATAACCTCAGGTATGTAGATGACACCACCCTTATGGCAGAAACTGAAGAGGAACTAAAACGTCTCTTGATGAAAATGAAAGAGGAGAGTGAAAAAGTGGGCTTAAAGCTTAACATTCAGAAAACAAAGATCATGGAATCTGGTCCCATCAATTCATGGCAAATAGATGGGGAAACAATGAAAACAGTGTCAGACTTTATTTTTTGGGGCTCCAATATCACTGCAGATGGTGACTGCAGCCATGAAATTAAAAGACACTTACTCCTTGGAAGAAAAGTTATGACCAAACTAAATAGCATACTAAAAAGCAGAGTCATTACTTTGCCAACAAAGGTCCGACTAGTCAAGGCTATGTTTTTTCCAGTAGTCATGTATGGATGTGAGAGTTAGACTATAAAGAAAGCTGAGCACAGAAGAATTGTTGCCTTTGAACTGTCGTATTGGAGCAGAGTCTTGAGAGTTCATTGGACTGCAAGGAGATCCAACCAGTCCATTCTGAAGGAGATCAGCCTTGGGATTTCTTTGGAAGGAATGATGCTAAAGCTGAAACTCCAGTACTTTGGCCACCTCATGTGAAGAGTTGACTCACTGGAAACGACTCTGATGCTGGGAGGGACTGGGGACAGGAGGAGAAGGGGACAATAGAAGATGAGATGGCTGGATGGCATCACGGACTCGATGGACGTGAGTCTGAGTCAACTCCAGGAGTTGGTGACGGACAGGAAGGCCTGGCATGCTGCAATTCATGGTGTTGCAAAGAGTCAGACATGACTGAGTGACTGAACTGAACATCAAAATATTTACAATACAAAATATAATGGCCAAATTTTGTCTCTGACATTTAAAAAAATTCCTGTGATAAAGTTTTATTTATACTTCTAATTTTCTTGCAAAATAATTTGCCTAAAGCTATGTCATCAGATAATGATAAAATCTGATGATTTTATCAATGATTTCCACTAAAATCTCACATTGATGCTGTTCTTTTCCATCTTATTCAGAATAATATTGAATTAAGCACATGTAAGGTTTAGGTTTATTTTCTAATCACTTGCACATTTTTTACCCTATTGCACATAATTATTTTAGCTTAAGAATAACTGCATTCTGAAAATCTGACATGATGGAAATGGCCATCTATTTAGAACAGATGATGTGATTAACTTAGTAATTATTCACTGACAGACAGAGAAAAAAAAATTCCCATTTCTAATGTGGAAAAGAGAATTATAACAAAGTTCACTCAAGTTCGTATTTTGCTGCAGTTGTTCAACTTGTAAGGGGAGGTCCTTGTCAATATCCAAGCAAAGGTATTGAAGGAAAGGATTCTTATATTGACACTTTATGAGAAAGTAAGATACAATGTCAATATATTCCAGGATTCATTAAAATAATACTCACATTATAAGAAAAAGGCTCTAAATAGTATATTATATATAGTCACTCGGTTACAATGCCTATGATTATACTTTACACTTGATGCTGAGCTTACTATCTGTGTGATATTAGAGATATCAGTGGTCATAGGGAAATAAGCAAAGGACAACATCTAACTCAGATTTTGTCTTCTAATGTATCTCAGCCATATAACTAATGCATAGATTTCCTTTATCTTTATATTGCTTGTGACATTATTAGAAATATAATAGTTCAGTTTGCTTTAAGTTAACTCAAAGAAAACCCTAAATTAGGCTTAACAGTCAAAGTTATGGTTTTTAACAGTGGTCATGTACAGATGTGAAAGTTGGACTATAAAGAAGGCTAAGCACCTAAGAACTAATATTTCAAACCGTGGTGCTGAAGAAGACTCTGGAGACTCCTTATGACATCAAAGAGATCAAACCAGTCAGTCCTAAAGGAAATCAATCCTGAATATTAATTGGAAGGACTGATGCTGAAGTGGAAGCTCTAATACTTTGGCCCCTTGATGTGAAGAGCTGACACTTTGTAAAAAGACCCTAAAGCTGGGAAAGAATAAGGGCATAGGGATAAAGGGGCAACAGAGGATCAGCTGGTTGAATGGCATTACTGACTCAAAATATATGAGTTCGAGCAAGCTTTAGGTGATGGTGAAGGACAGGGAAGCCTGGCGTGCTGCAGTTCATGGGGTAGCAAAGAGTCAAAACAGCAACTGAACAATAACAATGCTTTTAATTGTAACAAATAATATAAAACTGGTTAGAATATATGTTATTACAATTTTTAAGTTCATTGTTCAAAATAATGATTTCAAGTATTGCCTCTACTAATTTATTTCGATGAAAGCTTTTGGTCTCCTATGATATTCTTTCAGTTCAGTTCAGTCACTCAGTTGGTTCTGACTCTTTGCGACCCCATGAATTGCAGCATGCCAGGCCTCCCTGTCCATCACCAACACCCAGAGTTCACTCAGACTCACGTCCATCGAGTCGTTAATGCCATGCAGCCATCTCATCCTCTGTCATCCCCTTCTCCTCCTGCCCCCAATCCCTTCCAGCATCAGAGTCTTTTCCAATGAGTCAACTCTTTGAATGTTTGGCCAAAGTACTGGAGTTTCAGCTTCAGCATCATTTCCTCCAAAGAAATCCCAGGGCTGATCTCCTTTAGAATGGACTGGTTGGATCTCCTTACAGTTCAAGGGACTCTCAAGCGTCTTCTCCAACATCACAGTTCAAAAGTATCAATTCTTTGGCACTCAGCCTTCTTCACAGTCCAACTTTAACATCTGTACATGACCACTGGAAAAACCATAGCCTTTACTAGAGGGACCTTAGTTGGCAAAATTATGTCTCTGCTTTTCAATATGCTATCTAGATTGGTCATAGCTTTCCTTTTATGAAGGTTTAATCTACTCTTTCCTCACTTCAAAAATATGTTAGATTCTAAAAATTAAATGGACTATTTATTGCTTTCTTGAGCAATGATCTGCTTTATAACTATGCATTCTTCAAGTTATGATTATGTGATGGTTATTTTCAAACCTTTTTTCATAAACAATTCTAATTTTGTTACTAAAATATGACTGAATGGTAAGCATTATAACAAAAAGATCAAAGATACCCTGCTGTTAAGAAACTTAAAGTGAATTTCACAGAAGACAAAAATTAGAAGATAGAAAATGACAGGCCCAATGTAACTAAATAGAATAAATAATTGTTTAGATTTATCTTAAAATTGCATTATTATTATATACAAACATTAACTGGCCTGTTATTGAATTTTTCTGAAGTTTATTTTGGAAGAAAGAATGGGCAACAGACAGAATTTATAAAAATCACTATCCTCTTCACAGTGAATGCATATTTTAAAAAAGAGAAAGTGAAAGTCACTCAGTTGTGTCAGACTCTTTGGGATGCCATGGACTATACAGTCCACAGAATTCTCTAGGTGAGAATACTGTAGCAGGTAGTATTTCCCTCCTCCAGGGGATCTTTCCAAGTTGAGGTGAGGTGAAGTCGCTCAGTCACGTCCAACTCTTTGTGACCCTGTGGACTGTAACCTACTAGGCTTCTCTGTCCATGGGATTCTCCAGGCAAGAATACTGGAGTGGATTGCCATTTCCTTCTCCAGGGGATCTTCCTGACCCAGGGATCGAACCCTGGTCTCTCGCATTGGAGGCAGACACTTTAAACTCTGAGCCACCAGCGAAGCAGGGATCAAACCCAAATCTCCTACATGCAGGTGAATTCTTTATCAGCTGAGCCACAAGGAAAGTCCTTAAGAAAAGAAAGATATTAAAATATGTAAAAATAATACATTGTATGCTAGGTGATGGAAATGCTGCAAATGAGCATAAATTTGACAGGGAAAAAAATTTGTAGGAAGGAAGATATTCCAGTTTTAAATATGGTGATCAAACAAGGTACCACTGGTGTGCCAGATGGCAGTGAAATAAATATAAAGGAGGCAAAGGATGGGGAAAAATAAAATTGAAGAAGTAATTGCAAGTACAAATGCCCTGTGGTAGGAGAATAGCCTTAATAGAAATTATCACATGTTATGGTCGTTAGTCTAACAATCTTAATGGAATAGGTGGTAAAGAAAAGGAACGAATTAGGTAAGACATCTGGGTTTTGGTCTTAAATGGGCAGAAAACTGAACTGTGTTACTTATTGAAAATGAGGAAAGGTGAAGTTGGCAAAGGGCACTAGTTTCAAATAGTTTCAAAGGGCAAGCTATTCTTCTAGACAAGTGAAATTTCAGGTGGTTTTATTCACTTCACTTATCACTCCTAATGGGCTTCCCTGTTGGCTCAGAGGTTAAAGCATCTCCCTGGAATGCAGGAGAGCCTGGTTTGATCCCTGGGTTGGGAAAATGCCCTGGAGAAGAAAATGACAACCCACTCCAGTACTGTTGCCTGGAGAATCCCATGGAGGGAGGAGCCTGGTAGGCTACAGTCCATGGGGTCACAAGAGTTGGACACAACTGAGCGCAATTTTTTTCAGTTCTAAAATTCAGTGTCTCTGTGTGAATAAACACATAAATGTATATAGCAAACACATACTTGTATATGATATATTTTTTTCTTGCTGATATGTTGTAATTTTGTGATTTTACTCTCTGGAAAAAAAAATAGAACAGTAAAATTAATAGTAAACTTAGCATTAGTAACATCAAGAAGAAAAATTTTAATTGAAATTACAATAGCTCACTCAGTTTCTCTAAAGACGAAGGTGAAGTTGATTAGTCGTGTCCTACTCTTTGTGACCCCATGGGACGTAACCTACTAGGCTTCTCCATCCGTGGGATTTTCCGGGCAAGAATACTGGAGTGGATTGCCATTTCCTTCTCCAGGGGATCTTCCTGACCCAGGGATCAAACCTGGGTCTCCCACATCGGAGGCAGATGCTTTAACCTCTGAGCCACCAGGGATACTAAATTCTAAATACTAAATGATAGTTGATCTGTGTAGAATTACAGAGTATATCATGATCACTTCTAAGTTCTTTGACAAAAATGTTGTTTCAAAATGCACAAAGTAATCAAAACAATAACCAAAAACCAAAGCAAAACATATATGTAACAAAGCCCAACAGCCTTAAAAAATCAGAGGAAATCTTCCTACCTTAATGATAATCATGACAGAAGTAAACTTTACTTATATTGTGTTCTTTCCATGCCTAAAATAACATTCATATTATTTTGATAACCATTCATATTGTTATTCTATTGCCAATAAAAATCAATTTCAATGACTATAGCATGGCTTACAGAATACTTCAGGCTTGGATTCCTAAGTATCTATCCAAAATTACTGATGCAGATAGCTTTTTTCCACATTACAAATTCCCTATCCTTTTTCCCCTTCTTCATTTAAAATGGAACATAAATTTTGCTTATGTACCAAGCCTAAATCTTTAGCTGGGTTGTCCAGGATCATTTGTTGGAGGTGGCCATGTGAGTAGTCTTAATCAGTAAAATAAAAGAAGAGCCTACTGTCTTGAGCATCTACATCTACAAAGGTGACTATTCAGATAAAAAAGGCATGTGCCTTTACCCTTGGACTTTCCCCTTTTTCCTGCTCAGAATATACATGCAATGACTATGGTATAAAACTCAGTGAAGAAAAGGTTTGGTTCATTGACTAACATTCATAAATTTATATTGGTTAACCAAAATCCTTACCAGGTGAGAAAATAAACTTTTTACTGGTCTGGACTAGTCTCGATCATTTAATTCAATTTAATAAAATGCTGAGAGGTATCATTTTAAATATAAATTTATTTATTTTAATTAGAAGTTAATTACTTTACAATATTGTATTGATTTTGCCATACATCAACATGAATCTGCCAATTCTAATTTTGTTACTAAAATATGACTGAATGGTAAGCATTATAACAAAAAGATCAAAGATACCCTGCTGTTAAGAAACTTAAAGTGAATTTCACAGAAGACAAAAATTAGAAGATAGAAAATGACAGGCCCAATGTAACTAAATAGAATAAATAATTGTTTAGATTTATCTTAAAATTGCATTATTATTATATACAAACATTAACTGGCCTGTTATTGAATTTTTCTGAAGTTTATTTTGGAAGAAAGAATGGGCAACAGACAGAATTTATAAAAATCACTATCCTCTTCACAGTGAATGCATATTTTAAAAAAGAGAAAGTGAAAGTCACTCAGTTGTGTCAGACTCTTTGGGATGCCATGGACTATACAGTCCACAGAATTCTCTAGGTGAGAATACTGTAGCAGGTAGTATTTCCCTCCTCCAGGGGATCTTTCCAAGTTGAGGTGAGGTGAAGTCGCTCAGTCACGTCCAACTCTTTGTGACCCTGTGGACTGTAACCTACTAGGCTTCTCTGTCCATGGGATTCTCCAGGCAAGAATACTGGAGTGGATTGCCATTTCCTTCTCCAGGGGATCTTCCTGACCCAGGGATCGAACCCTGGTCTCTCGCATTGGAGGCAGACACTTTAAACTCTGAGCCACCAGCGAAGCAGGGATCAAACCCAAATCTCCTACATGCAGGTGAATTCTTTATCAGCTGAGCCACAAGGAAAGTCCTTAAGAAAAGAAAGATATTAAAATATGTAAAAATAATACATTGTATGCTAGGTGATGGAAATGCTGCAAATGAGCATAAATTTGACAGGGAAAAAAATTTGTAGGAAGGAAGATATTCCAGTTTTAAATATGGTGATCAAACAAGGTACCACTGGTGTGCCAGATGGCAGTGAAATAAATATAAAGGAGGCAAAGGATGGGGAAAAATAAAATTGAAGAAGTAATTGCAAGTACAAATGCCCTGTGGTAGGAGAATAGCCTTAATAGAAATTATCACATGTTATGGTCGTTAGTCTAACAATCTTAATGGAATAGGTGGTAAAGAAAAGGAACGAATTAGGTAAGACATCTGGGTTTTGGTCTTAAATGGGCAGAAAACTGAACTGTGTTACTTATTGAAAATGAGGAAAGGTGAAGTTGGCAAAGGGCACTAGTTTCAAATAGTTTCAAAGGGCAAGCTATTCTTCTAGACAAGTGAAATTTCAGGTGGTTTTATTCACTTCACTTATCACTCCTAATGGGCTTCCCTGTTGGCTCAGAGGTTAAAGCATCTCCCTGGAATGCAGGAGAGCCTGGTTTGATCCCTGGGTTGGGAAAATGCCCTGGAGAAGAAAATGACAACCCACTCCAGTACTGTTGCCTGGAGAATCCCATGGAGGGAGGAGCCTGGTAGGCTACAGTCCATGGGGTCACAAGAGTTGGACACAACTGAGCGCAATTTTTTTCAGTTCTAAAATTCAGTGTCTCTGTGTGAATAAACACATAAATGTATATAGCAAACACATACTTGTATATGATATATTTTTTTCTTGCTGATATGTTGTAATTTTGTGATTTTACTCTCTGGAAAAAAAAATAGAACAGTAAAATTAATAGTAAACTTAGCATTAGTAACATCAAGAAGAAAAATTTTAATTGAAATTACAATAGCTCACTCAGTTTCTCTAAAGACGAAGGTGAAGTTGATTAGTCGTGTCCTACTCTTTGTGACCCCATGGGACGTAACCTACTAGGCTTCTCCATCCGTGGGATTTTCCGGGCAAGAATACTGGAGTGGATTGCCATTTCCTTCTCCAGGGGATCTTCCTGACCCAGGGATCAAACCTGGGTCTCCCACATCGGAGGCAGATGCTTTAACCTCTGAGCCACCAGGGATACTAAATTCTAAATACTAAATGATAGTTGATCTGTGTAGAATTACAGAGTATATCATGATCACTTCTAAGTTCTTTGACAAAAATGTTGTTTCAAAATGCACAAAGTAATCAAAACAATAACCAAAAACCAAAGCAAAACATATATGTAACAAAGCCCAACAGCCTTAAAAAATCAGAGGAAATCTTCCTACCTTAATGATAATCATGACAGAAGTAAACTTTACTTATATTGTGTTCTTTCCATGCCTAAAATAACATTCATATTATTTTGATAACCATTCATATTGTTATTCTATTGCCAATAAAAATCAATTTCAATGACTATAGCATGGCTTACAGAATACTTCAGGCTTGGATTCCTAAGTATCTATCCAAAATTACTGATGCAGATAGCTTTTTTCCACATTACAAATTCCCTATCCTTTTTCCCCTTCTTCATTTAAAATGGAACATAAATTTTGCTTATGTACCAAGCCTAAATCTTTAGCTGGGTTGTCCAGGATCATTTGTTGGAGGTGGCCATGTGAGTAGTCTTAATCAGTAAAATAAAAGAAGAGCCTACTGTCTTGAGCATCTACATCTACAAAGGTGACTATTCAGATAAAAAAGGCATGTGCCTTTACCCTTGGACTTTCCCCTTTTTCCTGCTCAGAATATACATGCAATGACTATGGTATAAAACTCAGTGAAGAAAAGGTTTGGTTCATTGACTAACATTCATAAATTTATATTGGTTAACCAAAATCCTTACCAGGTGAGAAAATAAACTTTTTACTGGTCTGGACTAGTCTCGATCATTTAATTCAATTTAATAAAATGCTGAGAGGTATCATTTTAAATATAAATTTATTTATTTTAATTAGAAGTTAATTACTTTACAATATTGTATTGATTTTGCCATACATCAACATGAATCTGCCAATTCTAATTTTGTTACTAAAATATGACTGAATGGTAAGCATTATAACAAAAAGATCAAAGATACCCTGCTGTTAAGAAACTTAAAGTGAATTTCACAGAAGACAAAAATTAGAAGATAGAAAATGACAGGCCCAATGTAACTAAATAGAATAAATAATTGTTTAGATTTATCTTAAAATTGCATTATTATTATATACAAACATTAACTGGCCTGTTATTGAATTTTTCTGAAGTTTATTTTGGAAGAAAGAATGGGCAACAGACAGAATTTATAAAAATCACTATCCTCTTCACAGTGAATGCATATTTTAAAAAAGAGAAAGTGAAAGTCACTCAGTTGTGTCAGACTCTTTGGGATGCCATGGACTATACAGTCCACAGAATTCTCTAGGTGAGAATACTGTAGCAGGTAGTATTTCCCTCCTCCAGGGGATCTTTCCAAGTTGAGGTGAGGTGAAGTCGCTCAGTCACGTCCAACTCTTTGTGACCCTGTGGACTGTAACCTACTAGGCTTCTCTGTCCATGGGATTCTCCAGGCAAGAATACTGGAGTGGATTGCCATTTCCTTCTCCAGGGGATCTTCCTGACCCAGGGATCGAACCCTGGTCTCTCGCATTGGAGGCAGACACTTTAAACTCTGAGCCACCAGCGAAGCAGGGATCAAACCCAAATCTCCTACATGCAGGTGAATTCTTTATCAGCTGAGCCACAAGGAAAGTCCTTAAGAAAAGAAAGATATTAAAATATGTAAAAATAATACATTGTATGCTAGGTGATGGAAATGCTGCAAATGAGCATAAATTTGACAGGGAAAAAAATTTGTAGGAAGGAAGATATTCCAGTTTTAAATATGGTGATCAAACAAGGTACCACTGGTGTGCCAGATGGCAGTGAAATAAATATAAAGGAGGCAAAGGATGGGGAAAAATAAAATTGAAGAAGTAATTGCAAGTACAAATGCCCTGTGGTAGGAGAATAGCCTTAATAGAAATTATCACATGTTATGGTCGTTAGTCTAACAATCTTAATGGAATAGGTGGTAAAGAAAAGGAACGAATTAGGTAAGACATCTGGGTTTTGGTCTTAAATGGGCAGAAAACTGAACTGTGTTACTTATTGAAAATGAGGAAAGGTGAAGTTGGCAAAGGGCACTAGTTTCAAATAGTTTCAAAGGGCAAGCTATTCTTCTAGACAAGTGAAATTTCAGGTGGTTTTATTCACTTCACTTATCACTCCTAATGGGCTTCCCTGTTGGCTCAGAGGTTAAAGCATCTCCCTGGAATGCAGGAGAGCCTGGTTTGATCCCTGGGTTGGGAAAATGCCCTGGAGAAGAAAATGACAACCCACTCCAGTACTGTTGCCTGGAGAATCCCATGGAGGGAGGAGCCTGGTAGGCTACAGTCCATGGGGTCACAAGAGTTGGACACAACTGAGCGCAATTTTTTTCAGTTCTAAAATTCAGTGTCTCTGTGTGAATAAACACATAAATGTATATAGCAAACACATACTTGTATATGATATATTTTTTTCTTGCTGATATGTTGTAATTTTGTGATTTTACTCTCTGGAAAAAAAAATAGAACAGTAAAATTAATAGTAAACTTAGCATTAGTAACATCAAGAAGAAAAATTTTAATTGAAATTACAATAGCTCACTCAGTTTCTCTAAAGACGAAGGTGAAGTTGATTAGTCGTGTCCTACTCTTTGTGACCCCATGGGACGTAACCTACTAGGCTTCTCCATCCGTGGGATTTTCCGGGCAAGAATACTGGAGTGGATTGCCATTTCCTTCTCCAGGGGATCTTCCTGACCCAGGGATCAAACCTGGGTCTCCCACATCGGAGGCAGATGCTTTAACCTCTGAGCCACCAGGGATACTAAATTCTAAATACTAAATGATAGTTGATCTGTGTAGAATTACAGAGTATATCATGATCACTTCTAAGTTCTTTGACAAAAATGTTGTTTCAAAATGCACAAAGTAATCAAAACAATAACCAAAAACCAAAGCAAAACATATATGTAACAAAGCCCAACAGCCTTAAAAAATCAGAGGAAATCTTCCTACCTTAATGATAATCATGACAGAAGTAAACTTTACTTATATTGTGTTCTTTCCATGCCTAAAATAACATTCATATTATTTTGATAACCATTCATATTGTTATTCTATTGCCAATAAAAATCAATTTCAATGACTATAGCATGGCTTACAGAATACTTCAGGCTTGGATTCCTAAGTATCTATCCAAAATTACTGATGCAGATAGCTTTTTTCCACATTACAAATTCCCTATCCTTTTTCCCCTTCTTCATTTAAAATGGAACATAAATTTTGCTTATGTACCAAGCCTAAATCTTTAGCTGGGTTGTCCAGGATCATTTGTTGGAGGTGGCCATGTGAGTAGTCTTAATCAGTAAAATAAAAGAAGAGCCTACTGTCTTGAGCATCTACATCTACAAAGGTGACTATTCAGATAAAAAAGGCATGTGCCTTTACCCTTGGACTTTCCCCTTTTTCCTGCTCAGAATATACATGCAATGACTATGGTATAAAACTCAGTGAAGAAAAGGTTTGGTTCATTGACTAACATTCATAAATTTATATTGGTTAACCAAAATCCTTACCAGGTGAGAAAATAAACTTTTTACTGGTCTGGACTAGTCTCGATCATTTAATTCAATTTAATAAAATGCTGAGAGGTATCATTTTAAATATAAATTTATTTATTTTAATTAGAAGTTAATTACTTTACAATATTGTATTGATTTTGCCATACATCAACATGAATCTGCCACAGGTATACACATATTCCCTATCATGCATTTGTTATAACATAGTGTGATCTGTGCGTTTTCTTCCTTCTACCACAAACATTTTCCCAAAAGGTTTCTCACAGTTAATACTTCTTAAATACACTGCTTAAATGCTCCTTCTTCAGAGAAGCATGTTGCAAAAATTATTTTTTTAATTTTTTATATTATGTAGTCTTTATTTGCATATTCATATCATTTCTTCAAAGCGTTTAGTGAAACAAAATATTATAATTTTTGCTGTCTATATATTGTACATTTATTTCTTCCATTAGAACATGGCAGACAGAGAACGTCTTGTTATTTTTGCACACTTATTGCCTAGTATAATTTATATAACATAGAAAATGTTTAAGAAATTATTTTAAAACAAATAAATGGATGGAAGTTATTTTGAAGCTCAAAAAAAAAATTAAGCTAATAATAGAGTTCTATGTTTCCTAACTTAAAATATATTAGGTAGATATTTATTGTTCATGAAGAAAAAACAGTAAAACCAACATTGCCCAATCTCACTTTCCATTGTGTTGAAAGCAGAACAAGAAAACTAAAGAGTACAGCAGCTTATTCATATTGGTTAACATTTTGCTAGATATTGGGATAAACTGTCCCAAATCATAATTTGGGGAGAGCCATAAAGCAAAATAATGGAACAAGTTTGGAGAAATAGATAATAGGGACAATGTTTAGTAAATAGATTTAAAACCAAAAACAAAACAAAATTATGTAAGCTTACAAGAAAAATAGAACATTTCTATTGCTTGATAACTTTCTAGTTCATAGATAGCTGTGTTTCATAACTAGAATATTCAATGAAGTCTCCATTTCTAGCCTTATTGTCTTTTAAAAAATTAATATATTTTTATTGAAGGATAATTTCTTTACAGAATTTTGCTGTTTTCTGTCAAACCTCAACATGAGTCAGTCATAGGTATACAAATATCCCCTCACTTTTGAAACTCCCTCTCATCTCCCTCCCGATCCCATCCCTCTAGGTTGAGACAGCACCCCTGTTTGAGTTTC
This sequence comes from Litocranius walleri, assembly GCA_006410535.1. Lineage (NCBI taxonomy): Eukaryota > Metazoa > Chordata > Mammalia > Artiodactyla > Bovidae > Litocranius > Litocranius walleri. The sequence goes on from SJYG01000111.1 coordinate 551,997, forward strand.
CTGAGTCATACAGTAAATTCACTTTGGCTATCTAATTTACATATGGTAATGTAAGTTTCCATGTACTCTTTCCATACATCTCACCCTCTCCTCCTCTCTCCCCATGTCCACAAGTCTATTCTCTATGTCTGTTTCTCCACTGTTGCCCTGTAAATAAATTCTTCAGTACCATTTTTCTAGATTCCATAGTTATGCATTAGAATAAGATATTTATCTTTCTCTTTCTGACTTACTTAACTCTGTATAATGGGTTCTATGTTCATCCACCTCATTAGAACTGACTCAAATGTGTTTTTTTTTATGTCTGAGTAATATCCCATTGTGTATATATACCACAAATTCTTTATCCATTTATTTTTCAGTGGACATCTAGGTTCCTTCCATGTTCTAGCTTTTGTAAATAGTGCTTCAATGAACAGTGGGTTACATGTGTCTCTTTCACTTTTGGTTTCCTCAGGGTATATACCTAGGAGTGGGATTGCTGGGTCATAAGGTGGTTTTATTCCTAGTTTTTTAAGGAATCTCCATACCGCCTTCCATAGTGACTGTATCAATTTACATTCCCATCAACAGTGCAAGAGTATTTCCTTTTCTCCATATCCTTTTCAGCAATTATTGCTTATAGACTTTTTGATGAAGGCCATTCTGAACAGTGTGAGTTGATATTTCATTGTAGTTTTGATTTGCATTTCTCTAATAATGAGCAATGTTGAGCATCTTTTCATGTGTTTGTTAATCATCTGTATGTCTTCTTTGGAGAAATGTCTATTTAGGTCTTTTGGCCAATCTTTGATTGCCTTATTTGTTTTTCTGATATTGAGTTGTATGAGCTGCTTGTATATTTTGGAAATGAATCCTTTTGACAGTTGTTTCATTTGCTATTATTTTCTCCCATTCTGAGGGTTGTCTTTTAACCTTGCATACAGTTTCCTTTGCTGTGCAAAAGCTTTTAAGTTTAATCAGGTCTCGCTTCTTTACTTTTTTTTTTTTTTTTTAATTTCTGTTCCTCTAGGAGGTGGGTCACAGAGGATCTTGCTTTGATTTATGTCATTAAGTGCTCTGTCTATGTTTTCCTCTATGAGTTTTATAGTTTCTGGGTTTACATTTAGCCCTTGAATTCATTTTTAGTTTATCTTTGTGCATGATGTTAGGAAATGTTCTAATTTCATTCTTTTACATGAAACTGTTCAGTTTTCCCAGCACCATTTATTGAAGAGGCTATCTTTGCCCCATTGTATATTCTTGCCTCCTTTGTCAAAAATTAGATATTCATAAGTACATGGTTATCTCTGGGTTCTCTATCTTTCTCCATTGGTCTACATTTCTGTTTTTGTACCAGTACCATACTGTCTTGATGACTGCAACTTTGAAGTATAACCTGAAGTTAGGAAACTTGATTTCTCCAGCTCCATTCTTCTTTCTCAAGACTGTTTTGGCTATTTGGGGTCTTTCTTTTGTGTTTCCATATGAATTGTGAATTTTTTTTGTTCTAGTTCTGTGAAAAATGTCATTGGTAATTTGATAGGGATTTCATTGAATCTTTAGATTACATTTGGTAACATAGCCATTTTCAGAATATTGATTCTTCCCTCCCAGGAACATGGAATATCTCTCCATCAGTTTATGTCATCTTTGATTTATTTCATTAGTGTCATATAATTTTCTGTGTACAGTTCTTTTGTCTTCTTAGGTAAGTTTATTCCTAGATATTTATTTTTGTTACAATAGTGAATGGGATTGATTTCTTAATTGGTCTTTTGATTTTCCATTATTTGTACATAGAAATGCAAGTGATTTCTATGTATTGTGGTTTTGTATAAGTGATTTTGTATTCTGCAACTTTGCTAAATTCACTGATTAGTGCTAGTAATTTTCTGATAATATCTTTATAGTTTTCATGTCATCTGCAAATAGTGAGATCTGTACTACTTCTTTTTCTGATCTGGATTGCTTTTATTTCTTTTTCTACTCTGATTGCTATAGTTAGAACTTCCAGCACTATGCTGAATAATACTGGCAAAAATGGACACCCTTGTCTTGTTCCTGATCTCAGGGGGCAGGCTTTCAGTTTTTTACCATTGAGAATAATGTTTGCCATAGGTTTATCATATATGGTTTTTACTATGTTGAGGTAGGTTCCTTCTGTGCCCATTTTTTGAAGAGTTTAAATCACATGCTAATAAAGTAATGCTCAAAATTCTCCAAGCCAGGCTTCAGCAATACGTGAACTGTGAACTTCCTGATGTTCAAGCTGGTTTTAAAAAAAGCAGAGGAACCAGAGATCAAATTGCCAACATACGCTGGATCATCAAAAAAGCAAGAGAGTTTCAGAAAAACATCTATTTCTGCTTTATTGACTATGCCAAAGCCTTTGACTGTGTGGATCACAATAAACTGTGGAAAATTCTGAGAGAAATAGGAATACAAGACCACCTGATCTGCCTCTTGAAAAATCTGTATGCAGGTCAGGAAGCAACAGTTAGAACTGGACATGGAACAACAGTCTGGATCCAAATAGGAAAAGGAGTATGTCAAGGCTGTATATTGTCACCTTGCTTATTTAACATATATACAGAGTAGTACATCATGAGAAATGCTAGACTGGAAGAAACACAAGCTGAAATCAAGATTGCCAGGAGAAATACCAATAACCTCAGATATACAAGTGACACCACCCTTATGGCAGAAAGCGAAAGAAACTAAAAAGCCTCTTGATGAAAGTGAAAAAGGAGAGTGAAAAAGTTGGCTTAAAGCTCAACATTGAGAAAATGAAGATCATGGCACCCAGTCCCATCACTTCATGGGAAATAGATGGGGAAACAGTGGAAATAGTGTCAGACTTTATTCTTTGGGGTTCCAAAATCACTGCAGATGGTGAGTGCAGTCAGGAAATTAAAAGATGCTTACCCCTTGGAAGAAAAGTTATGACCAACATAAATAAATACTAAATGATAGTTGATCTGTGTAGAATTACAGAGTATATCATGATCACTTCTAAGTTCTTTGACAAAAATGTTGTTTCAAAATGCACAAAGTAATCAAAACAATAACCAAAAACCAAAGCAAAACATATATGTAACAAAGCCCAACAGCCTTAAAAAATCAGAGGAAATCTTCCTACCTTAATGATAATCATGACAGAAGTAAACTTTACTTATATTGTGTTCTTTCCATGCCTAAAATAACATTCATATTATTTTGATAACCATTCATATTGTTATTCTATTGCCAATAAAAATCAATTTCAATGACTATAGCATGGCTTACAGAATACTTCAGGCTTGGATTCCTAAGTATCTATCCAAAATTACTGATGCAGATAGCTTTTTTCCACATTACAAATTCCCTATCCTTTTTCCCCTTCTTCATTTAAAATGGAACATAAATTTTGCTTATGTACCAAGCCTAAATCTTTAGCTGGGTTGTCCAGGATCATTTGTTGGAGGTGGCCATGTGAGTAGTCTTAATCAGTAAAATAAAAGAAGAGCCTACTGTCTTGAGCATCTACATCTACAAAGGTGACTATTCAGATAAAAAAGGCATGTGCCTTTACCCTTGGACTTTCCCCTTTTTCCTGCTCAGAATATACATGCAATGACTATGGTATAAAACTCAGTGAAGAAAAGGTTTGGTTCATTGACTAACATTCATAAATTTATATTGGTTAACCAAAATCCTTACCAGGTGAGAAAATAAACTTTTTACTGGTCTGGACTAGTCTCGATCATTTAATTCAATTTAATAAAATGCTGAGAGGTATCATTTTAAATATAAATTTATTTATTTTAATTAGAAGTTAATTACTTTACAATATTGTATTGATTTTGCCATACATCAACATGAATCTGCCACAGGTATACACATATTCCCTATCATGCATTTGTTATAACATAGTGTGATCTGTGCGTTTTCTTCCTTCTACCACAAACATTTTCCCAAAAGGTTTCTCACAGTTAATACTTCTTAAATACACTGCTTAAATGCTCCTTCTTCAGAGAAGCATGTTGCAAAAATTATTTTTTTAATTTTTTATATTATGTAGTCTTTATTTGCATATTCATATCATTTCTTCAAAGCGTTTAGTGAAACAAAATATTATAATTTTTGCTGTCTATATATTGTACATTTATTTCTTCCATTAGAACATGGCAGACAGAGAACGTCTTGTTATTTTTGCACACTTATTGCCTAGTATAATTTATATAACATAGAAAATGTTTAAGAAATTATTTTAAAACAAATAAATGGATGGAAGTTATTTTGAAGCTCAAAAAAAAAATTAAGCTAATAATAGAGTTCTATGTTTCCTAACTTAAAATATATTAGGTAGATATTTATTGTTCATGAAGAAAAAACAGTAAAACCAACATTGCCCAATCTCACTTTCCATTGTGTTGAAAGCAGAACAAGAAAACTAAAGAGTACAGCAGCTTATTCATATTGGTTAACATTTTGCTAGATATTGGGATAAACTGTCCCAAATCATAATTTGGGGAGAGCCATAAAGCAAAATAATGGAACAAGTTTGGAGAAATAGATAATAGGGACAATGTTTAGTAAATAGATTTAAAACCAAAAACAAAACAAAATTATGTAAGCTTACAAGAAAAATAGAACATTTCTATTGCTTGATAACTTTCTAGTTCATAGATAGCTGTGTTTCATAACTAGAATATTCAATGAAGTCTCCATTTCTAGCCTTATTGTCTTTTAAAAAATTAATATATTTTTATTGAAGGATAATTTCTTTACAGAATTTTGCTGTTTTCTGTCAAACCTCAACATGAGTCAGTCATAGGTATACAAATATCCCCTCACTTTTGAAACTCCCTCTCATCTCCCTCCCGATCCCATCCCTCTAGGTTGAGACAGCACCCCTGTTTGAGTTTCCTGAGTCATACAGTAAATTCACTTTGGCTATCTAATTTACATATGGTAATGTAAGTTTCCATGTACTCTTTCCATACATCTCACCCTCTCCTCCTCTCTCCCCATGTCCACAAGTCTATTCTCTATGTCTGTTTCTCCACTGTTGCCCTGTAAATAAATTCTTCAGTACCATTTTTCTAGATTCCATAGTTATGCATTAGAATAAGATATTTATCTTTCTCTTTCTGACTTACTTAACTCTGTATAATGGGTTCTATGTTCATCCACCTCATTAGAACTGACTCAAATGTGTTTTTTTTTATGTCTGAGTAATATCCCATTGTGTATATATACCACAAATTCTTTATCCATTTATTTTTCAGTGGACATCTAGGTTCCTTCCATGTTCTAGCTTTTGTAAATAGTGCTTCAATGAACAGTGGGTTACATGTGTCTCTTTCACTTTTGGTTTCCTCAGGGTATATACCTAGGAGTGGGATTGCTGGGTCATAAGGTGGTTTTATTCCTAGTTTTTTAAGGAATCTCCATACCGCCTTCCATAGTGACTGTATCAATTTACATTCCCATCAACAGTGCAAGAGTATTTCCTTTTCTCCATATCCTTTTCAGCAATTATTGCTTATAGACTTTTTGATGAAGGCCATTCTGAACAGTGTGAGTTGATATTTCATTGTAGTTTTGATTTGCATTTCTCTAATAATGAGCAATGTTGAGCATCTTTTCATGTGTTTGTTAATCATCTGTATGTCTTCTTTGGAGAAATGTCTATTTAGGTCTTTTGGCCAATCTTTGATTGCCTTATTTGTTTTTCTGATATTGAGTTGTATGAGCTGCTTGTATATTTTGGAAATGAATCCTTTTGACAGTTGTTTCATTTGCTATTATTTTCTCCCATTCTGAGGGTTGTCTTTTAACCTTGCATACAGTTTCCTTTGCTGTGCAAAAGCTTTTAAGTTTAATCAGGTCTCGCTTCTTTACTTTTTTTTTTTTTTTTTAATTTCTGTTCCTCTAGGAGGTGGGTCACAGAGGATCTTGCTTTGATTTATGTCATTAAGTGCTCTGTCTATGTTTTCCTCTATGAGTTTTATAGTTTCTGGGTTTACATTTAGCCCTTGAATTCATTTTTAGTTTATCTTTGTGCATGATGTTAGGAAATGTTCTAATTTCATTCTTTTACATGAAACTGTTCAGTTTTCCCAGCACCATTTATTGAAGAGGCTATCTTTGCCCCATTGTATATTCTTGCCTCCTTTGTCAAAAATTAGATATTCATAAGTACATGGTTATCTCTGGGTTCTCTATCTTTCTCCATTGGTCTACATTTCTGTTTTTGTACCAGTACCATACTGTCTTGATGACTGCAACTTTGAAGTATAACCTGAAGTTAGGAAACTTGATTTCTCCAGCTCCATTCTTCTTTCTCAAGACTGTTTTGGCTATTTGGGGTCTTTCTTTTGTGTTTCCATATGAATTGTGAATTTTTTTTGTTCTAGTTCTGTGAAAAATGTCATTGGTAATTTGATAGGGATTTCATTGAATCTTTAGATTACATTTGGTAACATAGCCATTTTCAGAATATTGATTCTTCCCTCCCAGGAACATGGAATATCTCTCCATCAGTTTATGTCATCTTTGATTTATTTCATTAGTGTCATATAATTTTCTGTGTACAGTTCTTTTGTCTTCTTAGGTAAGTTTATTCCTAGATATTTATTTTTGTTACAATAGTGAATGGGATTGATTTCTTAATTGGTCTTTTGATTTTCCATTATTTGTACATAGAAATGCAAGTGATTTCTATGTATTGTGGTTTTGTATAAGTGATTTTGTATTCTGCAACTTTGCTAAATTCACTGATTAGTGCTAGTAATTTTCTGATAATATCTTTATAGTTTTCATGTCATCTGCAAATAGTGAGATCTGTACTACTTCTTTTTCTGATCTGGATTGCTTTTATTTCTTTTTCTACTCTGATTGCTATAGTTAGAACTTCCAGCACTATGCTGAATAATACTGGCAAAAATGGACACCCTTGTCTTGTTCCTGATCTCAGGGGGCAGGCTTTCAGTTTTTTACCATTGAGAATAATGTTTGCCATAGGTTTATCATATATGGTTTTTACTATGTTGAGGTAGGTTCCTTCTGTGCCCATTTTTTGAAGAGTTTAAATCACATGCTAATAAAGTAATGCTCAAAATTCTCCAAGCCAGGCTTCAGCAATACGTGAACTGTGAACTTCCTGATGTTCAAGCTGGTTTTAAAAAAAGCAGAGGAACCAGAGATCAAATTGCCAACATACGCTGGATCATCAAAAAAGCAAGAGAGTTTCAGAAAAACATCTATTTCTGCTTTATTGACTATGCCAAAGCCTTTGACTGTGTGGATCACAATAAACTGTGGAAAATTCTGAGAGAAATAGGAATACAAGACCACCTGATCTGCCTCTTGAAAAATCTGTATGCAGGTCAGGAAGCAACAGTTAGAACTGGACATGGAACAACAGTCTGGATCCAAATAGGAAAAGGAGTATGTCAAGGCTGTATATTGTCACCTTGCTTATTTAACATATATACAGAGTAGTACATCATGAGAAATGCTAGACTGGAAGAAACACAAGCTGAAATCAAGATTGCCAGGAGAAATACCAATAACCTCAGATATACAAGTGACACCACCCTTATGGCAGAAAGCGAAAGAAACTAAAAAGCCTCTTGATGAAAGTGAAAAAGGAGAGTGAAAAAGTTGGCTTAAAGCTCAACATTGAGAAAATGAAGATCATGGCACCCAGTCCCATCACTTCATGGGAAATAGATGGGGAAACAGTGGAAATAGTGTCAGACTTTATTCTTTGGGGTTCCAAAATCACTGCAGATGGTGAGTGCAGTCAGGAAATTAAAAGATGCTTACCCCTTGGAAGAAAAGTTATGACCAACATAAATAGCATATTCAAAAGCAGAGACATTACTTTGCCGACTAAGTTCCATCTAGTCAAGGCTATGGTTTTTCCTATGGTAGTCATGTATGGATGTGAGAGTTGGACTGTGAAGAAGGCTGAGCACTAAAGAATTGATGCTTTTGAACTGTGGTGTTGAAGAAGACTCTTGAGATTCCCTTGGACTGCAAAGAGATCCAACCAGTCCATTTTAAAGGAGATCAGCCCTGGGATTTCTTTGGAAGGAATGATGCTAAAGCTGAAACTTCAGTACTTTGGCCACCTCATGCAAAGAGTTGACTCATTGGAAAAGACTTTGATGCTGAGAGGGATTTGGGGGCAGGAGGAGAAGGGGACGACAGAGGAGGAGATGGCTGCAAGGCATCACTGACTCAATGGACATGAATCTGAGTGAACTCCGGGGTTGGTGATGGACAGGGAGGCCTGGTGTGCTGCGATTCATGGGGTCGCAAAGAGTCGAACACGACTGAGTGACTGCACTGAACTGTCTTATAAATATGTGATGAGTTTTGGGGATAGGAATTAGCTCTTTTCTAAATGTTTGATAGAATTCTCCTATGAAGCCATCTGGTCCTGGGCTTTTGTTTTCTGGGAGATTTTTTTTTATCACAGCTTCAATTTCAGTGCTTATAATTGTGTTGTTTATAATTTCTATTTCTTCCTGGTTCAGTCTTGGAAGATTGAATCTTTCAAAGAATCTTTCTATTTCTTCCTGGTTATCTACTTTATTGCTATATATTTGTTCATAATAGTCTCTTATAATCCTTTGTATTTCTGCATTGTCTGTTGTTACCTCTCCTTTATTATTTCTAATTTTTTTGATTTGATTATTCTCTCTTTTTTTCTTGATAAGTCTGTCTAAAGCACTGTCAAATTTATGTTCTGAAAGAAACAGCTTTTAGTTTTATTAATCTTTACTATTATTTCTTTTATTTATTTCTGCTTGGACCTTTATGATTTCTTTTCTTTTACTAACTTGAGAGTTTTTGCTCTTCTTTTCCAGTTGTTTTGTGTATAAAGTTAGGTTGTCTATTTCTTACTTTTCCCGTTCTTGAGGTAGAAATCATATTGCTATAAACTTCCCTGTTAGAACTATTTTTGCTGCATTGCTTGTGCTTTGAGTTGTCATCTTTTCATTATAATTTGTTTCTAGAAATCTTTTAATTTCATTTTTTATTTCTTCAGTAGCCTGTTTTTTGTTTTATTTTAGAAATCTGTTGCTTAATCTTCATGGTTGTGTTTCTTATTTTTTTTTTTCTTGTAATTGATAACTAGTCTTATACCATTATGGGTCAGAAAAAATGCTTGATGCTATTTCTTTTTTTTTTTCTTTTTTAATTTACTGTGGTGTGATTTGTGACCCAAGATATGGTCTATCCTGGAGAATGTTCCATGTGTACTTGAGAAAAAGGTGTATTCTGCATTTGGATGGAATGTCCTGAAGATATCAATGAAATCCATCTCATTTCATGTATCATTTAAAACTTGTGTTCTCTTATTAATTTTCTATTTTGATGATCTATCCATTAGTGTGAGTGAGGTATTAAAGTCTCCTGTTATTATTGTGTTACTGTTGGTTTCTCCTTTTGTTTCTGTTAGTATTTGTCTTATGTATTGGGGTTTTCCTATTTTGGGTGCATAGATTTTTACAATTGTCATGCCTTCCTTTTGGACTGATCACCTGATCATTATGTAGTGTCCTTCCTTATCTCTTACAATCTTTAAGGTCTATTTTGTCTTATATGAGGATTGCTATTCCAGTTTTCTTTTGCTTCCCATTTGCATGGAATATATTTTTCCATCCTCTCACTTTCAGTCTATATGTGTCTTAAGGCCTGAAGTGGGTTTCTTGTAGAAAGCATAAATATGGGGCTTGTTTTTTGTATCCATTCAGCCAGTCTGTGTCTTTTGGTTAGAGCATTTAATCCACTTACATTTAAATTATATATATATATATATAATATATGTTCCTATTGACATTTTTTTAATTGTTTGGGGTTAATTTTTAGATCTTTTCCCTTTCTTTACTATATAATTCCCTTCAACATTTGTTGTAAAGCTGGTTTGGTGGTATTGAATTCTCTTAAGTTTTGCATATCTGAAAAGCTTGTTATTTCTCCAATTCTGAATGGGATCCTTGCTGAGTACAATAATCTTGGTTGTAGATTTTTTCCTTTCATTACTTAAATATATCCTGCCATTCCCTTCTGGCCTGTAGAGCTTCTGCTGAAAGATCAGCTGCTAAGTGTTTGGAGTTTCCCTTGTATGTTATTTCTTGTTTCTCTCTTCTTTTTTTCATATTTTTTCTTTATGTTTAGTCTTTGTTAGCTTGACTAGTATGTGTCTTGGTGTGTTTCTCCTTAGGTTTATCCTGTATGGGACTCTGTGTGTCTCTTGGACTTGATTGACTCTTTTCTTTTCCATGTTGGAGAAATTTTCAACTAAATCTTCAAAAATGTTCCCATACCCTTTCTTTTTCTCTTCTTCTTGGACACCTATAATTTGAATGTTGGTGCTTTTCATATTGTCCCAGATGTCTCTGAGACTGTCCTCAGCCCTTTTCATTTTTTTACTTTATTCTAATCTTTGGAATTTACTTCCACCATTTTATCTTCCAGCTCACTGATTAATTATGCATCAAATATCCTGCTATTGAGTCCTTCTAGAGTATTTTTAATTTCATTAAGTGTGTTGTTTGTCTCTGTACTCTTTTCTTTATTTCTCCTAGGTCTTTGTTAATTGATTTTTGCATTTTCTCTACTTTGTTTGCAATGTTTTTGATAATCTTTACTATCATTATTCTGAATTATTTTCCAGGTAGTTTTCCTATTTACTCTTCATTTATTTGGACTTCTGTGTTTCTAGTTTGTTCTTTCTTTTGTGCAGTATTTCTCTGCCTTTTTTTTTTTTTAAGTATTATATTTGAGGTCTCCTTTTCCCATGCTTCAAGGAAAGTTGAATTCTTTCCTTGAAGAAGGTTGAATTCTTTCCTCCTTTTGGTTTCTTCCCTCCTAAGGTCAATTCACTAGTTTGTGTAGTTTTGTATAGGGTGAGATTTGTGCTGAGTTTTTGTTTGCTTTTCCTGTGATGGGCAAGGCTAAGTGAGGTGGTAATACTGTATACTGATGATTGGGTTTGTATTTTTGTTTTGTTTGTTGTTTAGATGAGATGTCTTGCAAAAGGTGTTATTGGTGACTGAGTGATGCCTGTTCTTGTATTCAAGTGTTTCCTTTGTGTCAGATCTCACTATTTATTACTGTTGGACTGGAAGAAACACAAGCGGGAATAAAGATTGCCAGGAAAAATATCAATAACCTCAGATATGCAGATGACACCACCCTTATGGCAGAAAGTGAAGAGGAGCTAAAGGGCCTCTTGATGAAAGTGAAAGAGGAGACCGAAAAAGTTGGCTTAAAGCTCAACATTCAGAAAACGAAGATCATGGCATCCAGTCCCATCACTTCATGGGAAATAGATGGGAAACAGTGGAAAGTGTCAGACTTTACTTTTCTGGGCTCCAGAATCACTTCAGATAGTGACTGCAGCCATGAAATTAAAAGATGCTTACTGCTTGGAAGAAAAGTTATGACCAACCTAGAGAGTATATTCAAAAACAGAGACATTACTTTGCCGACTAAGGTCCGTCTAGTCAAGGCTATGGTTTTTCCTGTGGTCATGTATGGATGTGATAGTTGGACTGTGAAAAAGGCTGAGTGCCAAAGAATTGATGCTTTTGAACTGTGGTGTTGGAGAAGACTTTTGAGAGTCCCTTGAACTGCAAGGAAATCCAACCAGTCCATTCTGAAGGAGATCAACCCTGGGATTTATTTGGAAGGAATGATGTTAAAGCTGAAACTCCAGTACTTTGGCTACCTCATCGAAGAGTTGACTCATTGAAAAGACTTTGATGCTGGGAGAGGTTGGGGGCAGGAGGAGACGGGTACGACCGAGGATGAGATGGCTGGATGGCATCATGGACTCGATGGACATGAGTCTGAGTGAGCTCTGAGAGTTGGTGATGGACAGAGAGGCCTGGTGTGCTGCGATTCATGGGGTTACAAACAGTCGGACACGAATGAGTGACTGAACTGAACTGAACTGATGGCTAGTTCTCTGAGGGTCTTGTAGTCAATGCTCCCATTCCAAAGGCTCAAGGTTTGATCTCTAGTCAGGAACAAAGTTTCTACAAGAAGTTTGTTATGCTATTAAAAAAGAGTAAAACAATATACAAAAAAAGAAAAACCAAAATGAACCCCATACAAATGGAAGTTACAAAAACAAGCAAATAATAATTAAAATAATGGAATATACACATAGACATATACTCCTGTGAACAAAGTCCAACAATAATAACTTATATTGATCTGGGAAACAAAGGAAATAAAAAATTGTATTTACCAGTTAATAACAAAACTAACAATCACAAACTGGAAAACAAAACTAAAACAAGTTGTCAAATGGGGAATAAAGCAATGAAAACAAAACTAACAAATATTTTGAGAGGAAAAGAAAAAAAAATAAAAAATAGATATGCAAAGTTTAATAGAAGTAGATGAAGATTTATATACATTTAAAATTAACTGCAAGGGGAAAAAAGGAGTAGGAAAGGAAAGCAATGGCATAGATGTAGAAAAAATATAATAGGTTTAGAAAATTAAAATTATAAAAAGAGAAAAACACAGAAGAAGAATATAAAGGGGGAAAATAAAAAAGTGAAACTCCAGAGAGCTGCCAGAGCTCAATGCAGAGGCAGAGGTTTATAACAATAATAGAAAATGTGACTGAATATTCGCATATACTGCCAGAGTCCAGCTCCAGCAGCCAGGGAATCAGCCTGAAGGGGTAAGCAGTGTCGGCAGACAATGACATAGTCTCTGACTCATAGTATGAAACTACATGTTTATTTCAAGCTTCAGGCTCTCTTTTATACTTTTACAAAAGCATTAGGTCAGAGGTTGAATGTTTTTAGTTTCCCCCACCCACATTTACTATATATAACTTGAGATTACATTGTAACTCATGCTACATTCCTCAGTTTCTTTCTTATCTTTCTAAATTCTGTTTGCCTCTAGCATCTTAAGATCACTATCTCCTAAAAAGATCACTATCACTATCTTCTAGCTATTCTTAATCATTTCTAAACCCTAAATTCAGCAATCTTCTTTTGCCATAAATATTCCCCTCACAAACAGGTCTCAGATAACAGTCCTTCCCATGGCCTCAAGCTGCAGCCTACATGTTCATCCTGGGACATTCCTTGTAAAGATACTTGAACAAATGTCAATTGTTACTTTATAGATTATTTTCTGGGCACAATTGTAGAAGGCTTTGTGCTTTCTCATGCTTCTCTCAAGCACCTTAACATTCTTTCCAGCCAACTCAACCAAAAAAAGGAAAGAACAAGTCAGAATCACAGGATCTAACAACTCCTTCATCCTGGAGCCATGCCTGCGAGATGAGGAGAGGGGGTTGAGGCCGTGTCCCTACTTTGTCAGTAATGCTTAACACAGCTCCCGACAATATACATATACATCCAAAAGCAAAATCAAAACAGTCTGACAGAAATAAAGTACACTAGATTGACCCAGTGAACAAAGGAAACAAAAATTATATCTACCAGAACAAAACTAATTCAAGCACAAACTGGAAAACAAAACTAAAGGAAGGTGCCATTTTGGGAATAAAGCACTGAAAATAAAACTAACAAATATGTTGAGAAGAAAGGAGAGAAAGTAAACAAAGAAAGAATAGATATACAAAGTTAGAGATATATAAAGATTCATATATGTTAAAGATTAAATGCAAGGGGGAAAGACCAGTAGGAAAATAAAGGAATAAATGTATAAAAAATAATAATGACTTTAAAATTTTAAAATTAAAATTAAAGAGAAAAGAAAAAAAAAAAAAAAAAGGAAAACTCCACAGAACTGCAAAAGCCCAAAGCAGAGGCAGAGATTTGTGACAACAGTAAAAAATGTGACTGAGGAAAATGAAAAGAAAGCTCAAAAGCATAATTGGATTTCTTAGTGCCAATAAAATCAACAACTACAACAGAGTGGGAGGAAAAGGAGAAAAAATCCAAAAGAATCTACAGAACAAGTCAAAAAATAAGAATAATAAATGTTTTTCATGAGTCACTGCTGTCAGAGTCCTTTCCTGCGCTGGGAATCACAGCCCGCCTTACCTCCCTAGGATGCCCTCCAACACTGTACTGATCTCTGGTCCTGCTGTGGGGGCTGCTCAGATTCTAAGCTGGTCTTACTCCTGTGTGTTCTTGCCTCCAATGTCCACAGCTGTCAGAACTAGTGTGTTTTCTTTTGTGGGAGCTCTCAAAGGCCTTTTATATATTCCATAGGCACAGAGTCTTCCTAGTTGATTGTGTGGATTTAATCTGTAGCTTGTACAGCTGGTGGGAAGGTTTTGGGTCTTCTTCCTTAGCCACACTGCCCGTGGGTTTCAATTGTGGTTTTATTTCCACCTCTACATGTGGGTCGTCCACTGGGGTTTAGTTCCTGAGGCTGGAGAGCTTGGGTTTCACCCTATGAGGGCCAGGTGTGGAGGTGGTGCAGCTTCTTGGGTTGCAAGTATTTTGGAAGCATCAGGTATTCAGGGGGGTTCACTGCTAGGGCAACAGGAAATATAGTGCTCTAGAAGGGTATGGCAACCAATACTGGCCAATACACTCCAGTATTCTTGCCTGGAGAACACCCTCTCTGAGAGAGAAGTCTGACAGGACCCAAGTGAGCCTGCACGCATAAACACAAGACTTTTTTTTTTTTTCCCCTTTGTGGCCTGTGGCAGCCCTGTCCCAGTGAAAGCTGAGCGTGAAAGTGGTGTAACTGCTTGGCTTGCAGGGACCCTGGTGACACCAAGTGTTCAGGGAAACAAACTGCTTCTATGGCAGGAGTTATGGCACTATCAGAATTTTTTTTTTTTTTTGAGCTGCTTGTAGCTGGTAATCAGAAGTCCTTGTTGGCCAGTGTTTCTCTGTAGCTCCGCCCATTCAGGCACTTCAAAGGTTCCCTTGTCTGGGGTCCTTTGTTGCTTGATGCCTCAGGCACATAGAGGGGCCCTCTGACTTGGGTCCTACTCTGTATATTGTTGTGTCAAGCACTTAAAGGGGCACCCTGGGCGGGGCCCTGCTCTGTAATTCAGTGTGTCAGACATTTGATGGACCAGCCGCTCTATTGTTCAGTTGCTGGTGCTGGCTTATGGGGAAAGAGAAGCTATCATGATGGCTCTGCTCCCTACATATGACTCAGCAGTATTGCCTTGCTTCCATGGCTGCCTGGCTTTCCTCCACCAGCATTTCCCACCACAATCTCGTCCCTCATATCACCTCAATCTATCTCTCTGCAGCCAACAAAAGCCCTCACAGTGGAATTGGTCCACAATCACTAAACTCCAGCTCCCAGCCACTGCACCTTCCAGGGGACCCGCATTCCTGGACAGCAAATGTATGGCTGTGGCAAGTACTGTCTGATTCTCATTCCATTTCGGCTACCACAGATCAGCTGTTTCACACTCAGCCTTAAATGTTTCTCCTCTGACTCAGACAATTGCTCCACTGTGGGGATCACACCCCTGCTTCAGTTCCCCCACCCATCAAGGTTAGGTCCAGTTCTACTTATACTCCTGTTTTCCCCCCTAGTTTCTTCATCCTACCGAGTTTTTAATGGTTCTGTATATTCTTTTCCACTGGTCAGGTCCTCCTATCCACTCTCAGCTGGTGTTCTGCATGCACTTCTGTGTCTGAAGGTGTATTCCTGATGTATTTGTATGGAGAGATGTACTCTACTTCCATCTACTCCTCTGCCATCTTCTGGTTTTCTCCATTTCTAACCTTAATGTCATAACACATTACAACTGAGTACAGAAGCAGTCAATGAATAGAACATTATCTTCATGATGTGATTTGGGTGTTTTGAAGGAAATAATCCTAGCAGTGGTGTGTAAGTGAATATAGTGTTGAATGGGAAAAAAATACCTATGTAGTATTTTCACACCTAAATTTCTCTTCTTCAATCAGATGACTAGGCAGCTAGTAGCAGAAATCCATTGAAATTCAGAAGATCTATCATGAATAAAACACACAAAAAAATAGAAAACTGGAACAAAAGCTTTTTAAATTAACAGCATATTAGTTTTATACCTGAAATTCTAATTTTACCAACAGCTATGTGGAGAGCAAGGGCCAACAGAATAAATTATGTTATAGGGTTGGTTTTTTTTTAATTGGAATTTCCTTGATATTAAAATTCCTCTCA
This sequence comes from Litocranius walleri, assembly GCA_006410535.1. Classification (NCBI taxonomy): domain Eukaryota; kingdom Metazoa; phylum Chordata; class Mammalia; order Artiodactyla; family Bovidae; genus Litocranius; species Litocranius walleri. Next base: position 568,107 of record SJYG01000111.1, read on the forward strand.
TTTCCACATATTCAAGCTGGTTTTAGAAAAGGCAGAGGAGCAAGAGATCAAATGGCCAACGTCCGCTGAATCATTGAAAAAGCAAAAGAGTTCCAGAAAAACATCTATTTCTGCTTTCAGAATTGTGGAAAATTCTGAAAGAGGTGGGAATACCAGACCACTTGACCTGCCTCTTGAGAAACCAATATGCATTTAGAACCAGACATGGAACAACAGATTGGTTCCAAATGGGAAAAGGAGTATGTCAAGGCTGTGTATTGTCACCCTGCTTATTTAACTTATATGCAGAGTACATCATGACAAATGCTGGGCTGGAAGAAGCACAAGCTGAAACCAAGATTGCTGGAAGAAATATCAATAATCTCAGATATGCAGATAACACCACCCTTATGGCAGAAAGTGAAAAAGAACTATAAAGACTCTCTATGAAAGTGAGTTAGGAGAGTGGAAAATTTGGCTTAAAGCTCAACATTCAGAAAACAAAGATCATGGCATCTGGTCCCATCACTTCATGGGAAATTGATGGGGAAACAGTGGAAATAGTGTCCGACTTTATTTTTGGGGGCTCCAAAATCACTGCAGAAGGTGATTGCAGTCATGAAATTAAAAGACACTTACTCCTTGGAAGGAAAGTTGTGACCAACCTAGATAGCATGTTCAAAAGTAAAGATATTACTTTGCCAACAAAGGTCCGTATAGTCAAGGCTATGTTTTTCCCAGTGGTCATGTATGGATGTGAGAGCTGGACTGTGAAGAAGGCTGAGTGCTGAAGAATTGGTGTTTTTGAACTGTGGTGTTGGAGAAGACTCTTGAGAGTCCCTTGGACAGCAAGGAGATCCAACCAGCCCATTCTAAAGGAGATAAGCCCTGGCTGTTCATTGGAAGGACTGATGCTGAGGCTGAAACTCCAATATTTGGGCTACCTGATGCAAAGAGTTGACTCATTGGAAAAGACTCTGATGCTGGGAGGGATTGGGGGCAGGAGGAGAAGTGGATGACAGAGGATTAGATGGATGGATGCCATCACCGACTCTATGCACATGAGTCTGGGTGAACTCCGGGAGTTAGTGATGGACAGGGAAGCCTGGCATGCTGTGATTAATGGGGTCGCAAAGAGTTGGACAGAACTGAGCGACTGAACAGAACTGAATATGTTACAAAGAAGCATTTACAGAAGAAAGACAGTGAATAATTAAAATAAATAACAATATAGAAGGTGAAAATTACAGAAAAATTGAAAACATATTTAGTTACATTTAGAAAAATGTAGGAATCATTGAATTATAATTACATTAAATTTGGAAAATCATGCATATTTTAAAAGAGTAATCAAATAGTATATGCAAAGTGGTATGACTAAAAAAGAGCAAACTAGAGAAGCATAAATATATTGCTAATGTAAACTATCCTTCTGTGGACCTTAAACCCATAACTAGAAAATATTTCTTTGACCCTGACCTAAGTATATAGTTCAACTCCAACTTTTGAAGGTACCCCTTGTGGTGGGCCATAAGCCTTGTCTCAGTGTAGACTGGGAACCCATTATAAATTTGCATGTTTCTCCCAGGACCCTTTTGTTTCTTTTGTCTTCCTAATAGTTCAACTAGTATTTTAATTCATACTAATTTTTAAATTTATTGTCTTTATGAAATCAAATAAAATTATATTAAATTATATTTTACCTTCAATGAAAACCATTTTTAGAATTGTAAGCAGGAAATGCTGTGGTATTGAAAGGTTAATGCTTTCTCCCCAATTCAGTTTATCCTTGTAAATAGCATGTTATATGTCAAAATAATAAACTATATAATTATAAATAGAAAAAGGCACTAGAGACTTGGAAAACTGCCACTAACTTCCTATATAACATGCAAAATCCACTAATATTTCTGGTCATTAATTACCCTACTTATAAATTAATGATATAAACTAGATTATCTCAATGTTACATGCTAAGTGTACGAGTTCAGGTGAATTTTCCTTCCACTGATTATCTTCAGTATCTAGAAATTGTCTTTTCTGTTGTGCTTCATTAAATATATTCAAATACTACAAAATGAGTAGATAGGGATTTTTAGTAGATAGGGCTCATAGAAATACCAGTGACTAAGTATCATAAATACTCCTGCTTCTAGTAAATACATATTACAGAGCAGATGTACAAATTTATCTTTGTATAATCTTTTAAAATATAGAAATTTAAGTACATAATAATCACTATTCACTAGCTTTAAATTGCAGAGCTAAAGGCAGTCATCTTTTCTCCAATACTATTGAAAGCCCACATCTGGATTTTAAATACTCTTTTTCCCTAAAATCCCAAAGCTATAATTCATTACAATAATATTGCACCTGTGAATGATGCATATGAGTTATAAAAGCATATCATTCATAACTCTTTATCAGTCCATAGTTTTCATTGGCAGCCTGATCTTATGTGATAAATAGAGAATGATAGTGAAATGAATATAAGCATTGTGGAAAAAAAAAACACAGTGTTCTTAAAACAAGTATTAATAACTACTTAGCCATGCATTCTGGTCTACTATTTGGTGGGCATATAAAAGTAAACCAAAGTCCCTAACTTCAGGTTCATTTTATAGTTGGTTAGAGAAACAAGCAAACCAACTCTGGTTTCTTTTATCTACTTTTGATTATAGGTCTTGTGCTTTTGGATTTCCAAATGTTTGAAAATATCTCTGCTTTATTTAACTGTTATAAAGATTAAAAAAAAAAAAAAAAAACATTTACACAGGCATTCAAAGATGCCAGTGTTAAAGCAAATAATAGTATCTGCCACTTATTTAGTATTTATGAAAGCACAGAAAGCTTAGGGTTATATATATATATATATATATACACACATTGTATTATTTTATTCTTATAACAACTATAAGTTTTGTAGTAACAGTGGGGAAACAAGGGGATATGAAAAAATATTCAACTTGTCTAAGAATACAATAAAAGTAAGCTGCAGTTACAATTTGAATTCTGATCTTTTTTGCCTGCCAAGTTGTTGACCTTATACTATACCATGTATCCATATAGTCTTTATGTTTAATTAACAGAAAATTACATATAATACATTGGAAAAGACCCTGATTCTGGAAACAATGAAAGCAGGAGGTGAAGGGGACGACAGAGGATGAGATGGTGGGATGGCATCAGCAACTCAATGGACATGAGTTTGAGCATGCTCCAGGAGATGGTGACAGGGACAGGGAAGCCTGACATGCTGCAGTCCTTGGGACACAAAGAGTCGAACACGACTGAGAGACTAATGAAAACAATAACATATAATTCATAATCTTAGTATAATTCTTTTGCATGTTATCCATTCTTTCCTTTCATCTTGAAGCATACATGAAATGCAGGGCAGGGGTAGAAATATTATCAGGATACTGTGAAAGAAATTGTCTTAAGGTTAATTTCCACAACTAAATATTTTAAATATTTTATGATTAACTTAATATAATAATCCTTTGATACAGATTGCTTATTCATTATAGCATTTCATACTGAGTCAAAAGGGACATGACTTTTTTGTTCAACATAAACTTGAATTGAGGGCTTATATAAGGAAAGCAGAAATAAAGTATTTTAGAAAATTAGGGTATTAACCAATTACCAGATATTTTATTAAATTGAAGTACAGTTGATTCACAATATTTTGAAATATTTTCTGCACAGCAGTGACTCAGTTATATACATATATACATTCATGGAATGTAGAAAGATGGTAACGATAACCCTGTATGTGAGACAGCAAAAGAGACACAGATGTATAGAACAGTCTTTTGGACTCTGTGGGAGAGGAAGAGGGTGGGATGATTTGGGAGCGTGGCATTGAAACGTGTATAATATCATATATGAAACAAATTGCCAGTCCAGGTTCGATGCATGATACTGAATGCTTGGGGCTGGTGCACTGAGATGACCCAGAGGGATGGTACCTGTGGCAGATTCATGTTGATGTATGGCAAAACCAATACAATATTGTAAAGTAAATATATATATATATATATATATATATATATATATATTATTTTCCATTATGGGTTATCACAAGGTAGTGAATATAGTTCCCTATGCTATACAGCAGAACTTCATTGTTTATCCACTCTAGACAGAATATTAATAGCATCAGCCAACCTTCAACTCCCAGTCCATCCTTCTCCCTCCTCCTTCCCAGATAGTCTTAAAGAAATAGACTGATCTGAGAATTCTGAGAAAAATAAACTTTGTTCTATGTTTTCTAAGTAATCTCAATTTCAGTGATAATTGACTTTTTGATAACAGATTTATAAATAACTAGCAAAGAAAAAACGAAATAGGTATAAATTCTCTGGTGGCTCAATAAAGTATCTGCCTACAATGAGGAAGACCTGGGTTCAATCCCTGGGTAGGGAAGATCTCCTGGAGAAAGAAATGGCAACCTACTCCACTATTCTTGCCTGGAAAATCCCATGGACAGAAAAGTCTGGTAGGCTACAATCCATAGGGTCACAAAGAGTCAGACATGACTGAGCAATTTCATTCTCTTTCTTTCGTACAGAAAGAACAGGTTTCTAATAATGCTGAGAAACATATATGTAACTTAAACTTCATTCAGAGTTAGTTTTAAAAAACAAAGACTAAATAAACTGTTTCCATAACTGATTTTTTTTTTAATTCACAAAATGACACATCTTAAATTATACAGCTAAGAATTATTGTCAGATGAAAAGATAAAGAATAGATATTGCTAGATGGCAATCAAAATTCAGGAATCATGAAAACAGCAGAAAATACATAGCCACTTTTATTTACTAAAGTCCTCAGGTTACAATTACTATATCACAATACTAAACATAATTCCAGATTAATCTTGGATGTTATGAGTCATAATAGCATAAGAAGGCAATCTACCATAAAATAAAAGGATTGTAACTCTATAACTGGTGCTCTGTTTCAGTGTCATGAAGGTAAAGTATGTGTTAAGTGTCAGGAGCTTAGCATAGCTGAGTAAGATAGCTGTTAGATGTACAACAGTAGCTTATTAAAGAATTAAGCAAAAATGGAAAGAGTTAAGCCTTTGACCACTTACTGCAATGCTCGAAGGAAAAGCACTAAACCAGAGAACACAATGACTCCCATCTGTTTTATTTCCTTCATGAAAATGGTGCCCTGGTTCAGGAGAAGGTTGATCAGGACAGATGTGGGATTGTCTCTGTTTGGGAGCCCCAAACAATGACTCTGAGAGTTTTATGAACCCCAATGATGTGAGGAGGACAGGGGTAAGGGCTAGGAGTAGAAAAGTATTATGTACCAAGTCAGGGTGGGGAAAGTCTATTCAAGTGGTTTCCCTCCTGCCCTCATAAGGAACTCTCAGCAGAGGCTCTTAAAGAGAGCCTCAGGTTGTAGTTGTTGTTCAGTCACTAAGTTGTGTCCAACTCTTTGAGACCCCATGAAGTGTAGTACGCCAGGCTCCCCTGTCCTTCACTATCTCCTGGAGTTTGCTCAAATTCATGTCCACTGAGTTGGTGATGTCATCAATCATCTCATCCTCTGCCACTCCCTTCTCCTTTTGCTTTCAATCTTTCCCAGCATTGGGGTCTTTCTAGGTATAGCAACCTAAGAGTGAAGGTCCTATGAAGGCTGTCAGATAAAGCCTTTGTAATTGCATATGGTCAGCCATCACACAGAGGTTTTAAACCAGATGCAGGTCTTCTCTGTAAGCATACATTTGAACTGTTAGACAATGCTTGATAACCAGTATCATGATCAGAAAATAGGATTCAAAGTTTCCATTCTGAAGAAAAGGTAATAAAAGACACTGTGACAACTAATTATTTATGTTAAGTGTTTTTAGAGAACCTTGAAGAGCAAAGATTTTACAAAGATAAAAGTCAGAAAATACAATAAATGACTTCCCTTAGGTTTGCTCATGGACTGCCTTAATAACTCAGTAGGTAAAGTATCCATCTGCAATGCAGGAGACCCTGGTTGGATTCCTGGATCAGGAAGATCTGCTGGAGAAGGGATAGGCTACAACACTCCAGAATTCTTGGTCTTTCTTTGTGGCTCAGCTGCTAAAGAATCACCTGCAATGTGGGAAACCTGGGTTTGATCCCCAGGTTGGGTAGATCCCCTCAAGAAGGGAAAGGATACCCACTCCAATATTTTGGTCTAGGGAATTCCACAGACTGAATAGGCCATGAGGTTGCAAAGAGTTGGACGCGACTAATGACTTTAACTTTCAGGTTTGTTAATGTCTTTGAACAGGACCCAAGCAAGTAATCAATATGAAACTCCCCTATTGTAAAGAAGCAGTGTACCACACTATAAAGCCTCAGTTCAAAGCAAGTTAGAAAAACTACTCTAAGGGGAATCTTTGTCTCTCTCAGCAACACTGATAAGCACTGGCCACTGATCTTCCAAACACTTCCAGGTGGCTAAACAAAGCATCAAACTGAATTCTGCCCCTACTACTGTGAACCACTGTCAATGAATAACATCCTATTAAAAGGAGGGGGAAAGGAATAGCTGCATGTACTTCCAATTTAACTGCTGTGTGTCAACAGACAAGCCTCTATTTTAATATGTGCATAATCAATGTTTAGTTTCAACAACCACATTCAGGCTCTAAAGAACATTAGGGGAAGTCTAAAAGATATAAAACATTTGGAATGATGTGGTTATTTAGTTTTTAGTTTTAATTCTCTGAACTGATAAACACTGAAAGTAGATGAGAGGAAATGAAGTAGGAAATGCTATATTTAATGAAATAAAAGTTTAGCACAATATAAACCACAAAGTATGTTATACTCCTGCCTAATATCATGAAATATGAACTAGAGTAAAAGTGCAGAGGGCTGATACACAAGTGAGGACTGATACACAGTTCCTTCGTGGATTAATTGATATTACTTTCATCAGTAGTAACATGGTTAGATTAACATAATTAGTCTAATTATGATATAAAACGAATTTAGGATAAGAAAATCTTAACTTAAGGAAAGCATACACTCACAATGCTGTGATGCTGACCTGAATGTGACTAGTGGTCATGCAGATGGGAGGGATGAATGGATTTGGAAGCAATTGAAGAGTGAAATAGTCAACATAATATATAGGGTGTGAAGAGTAAAAAGATGACATTAAGGATTATATGCAATCTTCTGGCACAGTTAAATAAAAGATAATAACATACCTTGGAAAAAGCCACTTTATAATAACAGCAGATTTTTGACATTATAAAGGAGGTGGAAGTAATAAATTGTTTGGAAAACCTGGACTTTGAGGCATCTGTGTACTTACCTTGGAAGAATATCAAACTAACATTGATTTCAGTAATGTTAGTAAAGTCCAGAGATTATCACCAGAGTGAACTAGAAAAAAAAAAAAAAAAAAAAAAAACAGAGCAAGCACACGTGAAAAAATTTAAGGTGAATATTTGAGAGGGTATCTAGTCCAAAGAAAATGACAAAGCTATAGCCAAGAAGGAGG